>VRLP01001559.1:0-122928 GCA_009660295.1 Lophius piscatorius | reverse complement strand
CTCAGCAAAATAATGTGACGTCTTATTACCAAGTTCAATCCATCCTGCAGGTTTCATACCCAAACAACCGTGCACAAAAGTGACGGCTTGATTAATTCTCAAACATTCCATCCCAACATGTCATCAAAGAAAGAATCTTATCTATCAATTACCCCAGATTATTGTCAAATGGAGTGTGACCCAGAGTTGTGAGACTAAGCCTGGACCTATCAGTGGAATAATCCTTCTCACACTGGCCTGTGGCTGAATAATCTCCCTGACACAGCTGCTTCCTGCTATCAGTGGGGGGAAAGTGTCTCATTAAATGTACTCAAGAACTGCACTGAAGGAGGAATTCAAGGCATTTAGGCTCCAGTTTTGTATTTATGCTTCCATTACATCTCCGAGGTGAACACTGTACTTCTTGCTAGCATAAACGGAGCGGCCATAACATTATAACCACTGACAATAGAGGATAGAATAACATCCAATCCACTGACGGCTGTCGGATATGTCTGGCAGCAAATAAGTGTAAGGTGATGTGTTGGAAGCAGGAGAAGTGGGTGAGACGTTGATACTCTCTTCCTCTCTGCAAGTCCAAAGTCATGCAAGATCCTCCATACCATCTGCTTTAATAATCTTAATTAAACAAACATAGTTTTTGCCCGCTATTTATCTTTTTCAACCTATGTATCTTATTTAACCGAAAGCTTCAGACGCATCCAGTTCAGTAATTTTCAAAGACATTTACATGATAACAAGTGGCCCCATGTATGAGCTGAAGAGGACGGGGCCAAGGATGGAGCCCTGGGGGACACCACAGGTGAAACGGGTCACAGAGGAGGAGGCGTTAACCGTGGCTGTTGATAGGAGTCATATTCCACAAGTAGGATTTTGGAATGTGAGGACTTACCTAACAGAATGATATAATTTGATTTAATTAAAAACAGTCTAATAAGGGTCAAATAGTTTTCTAAATACATGATTTACCAAAACAGTTAAGAGATTTCGCTTTAAACGTAAAGAAAATGTACTATTTCCCATGAAAGTCTAAGATATTAAAAGTATAAATGAAATCAAATATGAAAAAAAAAAAGTTTTCTTTCTTGGTGAGGACATTAAAGTGTTTAAAGGTTTAGTTGTAGTAAAATTGTCATTAGGGTTTTATAATCCTGTAATATGTGGATCATTTCTTGCATTAGAAGCTGCGGGGTTTTGAGATTTCTATAACTCTGTGGCCACATAGTGGGAAAAATAAGTGCGGAAATTTTCTCTTATTTGTAAAGTGAGCGTTAATTCTGTTTGTTTTACTGGGAAGAGAAGAAATCAGTAATCAACTCTTAAATTGCCTCGTTTTAAAATGAGTTCCAAATGTGAGCTGTTCCACTGAAAGGAAATAAAATCACTTCAATTTTCATAATTCCACCTAATTTCATTGATTAGAATTGATTGATGGATTAGAAGTGTAAGCATTGATTTTATTTAAATAATCATGTTTTTAAAATACATCTACTCAAGTTTCATAGAACCAGCATGAATGTTTATTATGTAAACAATAATATATTAAATAAGAAGAAGGTTTACATACGTTTCATTGTAGAACAAGCAGAATTAAATTAGTTAACATTTATGAGATTAGTTTACGTATTATGTTGTTTTGAATGGGTAATTGTTTTTAAAACACATAAGGTAAATCAGAACTACTACATTAATATTATTTTTTTTTTACTTGTTTCATTCATAATTGAATGATAAAAATGTATCGCATTAAGTTTTTTACTTTGTTAAAATGATGTAATCAAATACATGGAATTCCAACATGTAATTAAAATACATCATTTGGCGTGATCTTAGGATCCAAAGGGTTTAAATAAATGGATGCTTTGACTTCAGGAATGTTTTTGAACGTTGGACTGCGACTTAGACACGTTTACTCCATTACTATTATTTTTCCTAACTCTACTGTTCAGAGTTACATCATAAGGTTAAAAATAAAGCTGTAGTTAAACTAAAAACCATCTGCTTTTGCTGTAAATGACACGAAGGCATACTCATAACACAACATTTGTGTTTGGGATCAATCTGTGTAACAGAGGGAGGGGGGGGGGGGAAACAAACAGCATATTGATAAATGAGACTCCACTTTGTGAACAATGTCCCCAGAGGGAATCCGTGTAATGCATAATGCACTGAGAGAAGATTACACCCCTGGATGTCCCTCATAGCCAATGCGGAGAAAGGGACTGTGAAGACCCGAGCATTGTCTCGGCTCCTCGGCTCCTCGGCTCCTCGGCTCGGAGAGACATTGATTAACAATGCAATTACCCTGCAACATGCACTGTGTCTGAAACTCAATCAAGGCGGCTCCGCGTTCGCCCGAGGGCACAAAGGCAGCGCCACGAGTGGGTGTGCATTGCGGCTGTGTGCATCTGCTGCCCGTCGGAACGTGAAGAGGTGAGCGGGACGGGGGTCAAGCGATATAGTGTTTGGAGCCAAGCGCTCCAGGCGGCTTTATTCCATCTAATCGGGCTTTTCCGCAACTTGAGTCCCCAGAAGTCAAAACAATCCAGGAAAAAGGGACAGTTCGTAGCTGAGCGCTATAAAATATCAACGCCGGCACAAGAGAGAGATTCTGAGTCGGCCCACGTTGGCCACCTGGACTCATGGGGTCAGGGCCGCCCCTAGCCAATTGGTGCCCGAAGCGGATTTTGCTCCCCCCCCCCCCAAAAAAAAGCCCCACGGCTGTACGTGTTTTTATGTGCGCGTGAATTTAAACACAAAAAGGTATAATATGTCTAATACAAACAAATTAATAAATATTACAAAACATTAAATACTATAATATAATGACTATCATTTTATATTGTTTATGATTGTTGACTGATGGAGTAATTAAGCTTAATATTTGTCCACAAATTCAGATTCTTATTTTCTCTCTCTCTCTAACGCACGCCGTCTATTCTCTCTCTCTCTCTCTCTCTCTCTCTCTCTCTCCTCTCAGAGCAGACTCGGATGCGCTCTGTGTGTACGCCGCTCAACTTTGATTGACAGATTTCACCAAGCAAGCTGACTTGGTACACCCCCCACATGTTTGGGCACTACGAGAGTGGCCACTCTGAGTATAGGAAGGGGGCGGGGCTACATAGGATAGAGCATTTCTAGCAGAGCAAACACCATTCCTTGAATGGATCGCCAGCATTTACTTGATCAATCTGTCATCCATTTCTCTTGTGGTGGTGATACTTTACGGCTAAATGGCTTCAGCTCCAGTCCTCATTGTGTTCTCGGCCAATCCATGACTAATGACATTAGCGCCGCAATGACACGAGCTGCAGTACTTGAGACACCGTCTGTTAAACACGGCTTTTCTGTAATCTAGAAAATCAACTCCTGCCATCGCACAGGTGCTGAAAGGCTCGTCTGTCATCAAAGTGACCCGCATTGTGAGGAACATAATGACACCGCCTTGTAGATAATCTGGTAAAAAATGTCACAACGCTTCACGGCACATAATCTTTGCAAGATTACATTAAATTGTCATCATGGAACAGGGTTTGGCGCTCTCCTGCGATTAGACCCTATAATGGAAAAATCATTTGTCAGTTAACCGCAAAGCAAGACGGAGAGATCTGCTGGTCAAAGGGGTCGCGGCTGTGTTATTAATGAGCGAAGGATAGGAACTGCTTGTGGTTGGCTCAAACCACATGCAGTTTATCCGATGACCTGTTCAAAAAAAAAAAGGAAAAATGAAATTATACATCTGTTGTTTATTAGAATTCTCACGTTTGCCTGTAATGCTTAGTCCCCTCAAGACGCCGCTGTTCCCCTTGCTCTCCTGGCGGCCTCGGCGCAGCAGCTATGTTGAGGTTTTAAGTAGGATTTATCGTGTAGATTTTGAAAGTTTATGGGATGCAGGGATCAGTTGCATGATTGTGAAGCAGCTGTGTAACGAAGCCATCCTGTATTACACGATTATTACACAATCATTATATGAAACAGTTACTAGACTTTACCCTCGAGAAGGACGGCTGGACGTTTACAACCTTTACTATATATAATATTCTGTAACTGGCCAAACTTCCTCTTGAATTGAGTCCACTCCCAAAGCATCCATGGTAAAGCCCTACTATGGGATGGTTGATGACCTGCCTTGGAGATGAGTAATAGTAAACCTTTCACGAATGCAGGGCAGACATATTCATCCAAAAGTTTCTCTCTCTGAGTGGATCTTCAACAACTTCAATGATCAACAAAAAGGAAAGATCATCTCTTTCCATCTACCCCTGTCCTCCGTTTGTCCTTTTTCACCTGATCCAGAAACCTCCTCTTTGGCCTTTCCCTTTCTCTCCTAGCTGGCATCTCCAGCATCCTTTTTATTTTCTACAAAAAGATCCACCATCCCTCCTTTACTCACGTCCAAACCATCTCTGACTTTGTCTCCTAGACGTCGACACTGCAAAAAAAATCTGACATCTAAGTAAGATGAAATATCTTAGATCAAGGTATTTTTGTCTAGCAAGTTGTTCATTCTTACCCGGGCAGTTTCTCGAACATCTCAGTTGCTTCAACCTAGTCCTATAGATTCCTGCCTGATCTCATCTGTCAGCCTGTCCTTCACCATAGTAAAGAAGATGTTGCTTAGAGCCGATCCTTGATGCAGTCCCACTTCAACCTTGAACCCACCCATCACCCTTACCTCACACCTCACCGCTGCTCTCATCCTCTATCACTCCAACATACTTTTCTGTCACTCCTGGTTGCTCTGAACGGTCCTCCCCGAGAAAGTAGTATTATTATTCTTATTATTTATTCCCTGACCATCTGAGGGCTCCACAGACGACTGACACATTTAAAAAAGGACTTAAAACTTTCCTTTTTAGCAGAACCTATAACTTTAATTAACATTGCTGCTTTTTGGTCATGTTTTTATATAGTTATTATTTTATTTTTTTATTGATGCTTTTATCTGCTTTTACTTTGTAGCACTTTGAGATTTGATCCAAATATAAAGTGCATTATAAATTAAATGTATTATTATTATTCTGTCTGCAAGAAGCTCCTTAGTCTGATCTGAGCTTCAAACACCTGGTCAGACTCGCTGATGATTCCGTTATCTGCCATCAGCAGCCGGTTGGTTGGTTGGTTGGTTGGTTGGTTGGTTGGTTGGGGCGGTCACTCGGTGTGGTTTAAGTTCTACTGTTGCAACAGCCTTGCCGATTACTCTGCACTATAGTACCCGATTGTGGTGACATCGAGGCTGACCTTGGAGTCACCTCCCCCGCTGCCGCACTCTCCCTTGTCGTACCACCATTTGTTTTTCAATTTGTCCAAGAGGCCTTGCTCATTCAGTTTTAAAACTGCCAGGTTAACAGCATTTCTTGAAACGATAAAACATAACTTGTAAGAATATGCACAGGTCCGTGAGAAATCTAATGAAAAGTGATAATTGCACTAAAGCATCATAATAATGGCAGGTTAATGGCAGCGAGACCACCGCTGTCAACGCAGGGGGGGTTGGGTGGGGGGGATTGGGGGGGCTTATGCACAGAATGCTATCTGTTAATCAGAATGATCTAGGGAAGGACAAATTGTTTCAGAATGTAAGGGATGTGGAGAGATAAGGTAAACAGAGTGTTAAATCTGGTTAAAAAAGGTGGCATGAGGGGTAACGTAGTTCAGAGAACTGAAGTGTGCGGGATGGGGACACTTGTCACTGAGAAGGAAAGCAACAACAACAAACATCATGCAATTAGCATTCGTCACAAGTGACGGCGCGGCTTTTAAAGGCTAAATTGAAAAACCATTGAACTGTTAAATTAAAAGTGACATCACAAAAGTCAGGTAGGAGGACGGCACACAGGACAGGAGGAGAGACAGGAGGAGAGACAGGAGGAGAGACAGGAGGAGAGACAGGAGGAGAGAGAGAAAGCCACAGTAAAAGACATCAATATGAAATGATCTTTAGCTTTAAGCCTCATCACCTGGATTTTTCCACTAGAAAATTAGCTATTTGTCACATATGCATGTAAGAAAACACTGAAAAACACATTTAACCTTTTGTTTTTTAAGCCAAGAACAATGAAAGGCATACCACCGTTACCTCTGCGTCCGTCAGAAACAAACAAAAAGAGAAGACAATAACAAACAGGGGACATCAGGGTAGGTGGAATACTATAACAACACGGAGAATATTGTTATATTATTCCACCCACCTTAATGCTGAGCCTTTTGGCGTGGCCACGCCGTAGCCTTTCGAGTCAAGGTTCCCGCCCACTTTCATGGTGTCGCACGGCTTCCGCTGCTCGATGTACTCGTTCATGGTGGACTCGAGGAGAAAGGCGAACTTGCCCTTCGACTTTCGTACCCTGGCAACGCCGTCGGGCGTGGTCTTAACAAAGACCGAGGGCTCGGCGGATTTCATGTACGACCACATCTTCTCGTACACGGCTATTTTGGATCGCTGCGAAGGGAGAGAAAGAAACGTAGTTTAGAAATCTCACGGGCGAAAAAAAACGAGTCTCGTGGATTTTGCGGGATTTTTGTGCTTAATGATCACTTCACTTAAACTCAACGGGCGGCGAAGTATTTATAGACACCTGGGAAAGTGGCGCTTTGATATCTTTAAATACTTCCAGAAAAATGCAACTGCTGGATTCTTCGCACGATCATGAAGTACAAGAATTTGACAAAACCCATCGCTCTTCGTCAGCGCGTGTTTTCGGTCAAACATCGGGCTGCAGTTTGTGACTCGAAACAGTCATTATTTAATAGAAATATAAATGTTATGGAAGAAATATCTTCATTAACTAAACAGTTGGTGAATAATAATTTATTCAAAAAAACAATTTCTGTACATGAATGTTTTTATTGATGCTTTTATCTACTTTTATCTTGTAGCACTTTGAGATTTCATCCAAATGTAAAAGGTGTCATGAATAAAATGTATTATTATTATTATTATTATTATAAAGTGTAATTAATTTCATAGAAAGCTACCCTGACATTACAATCTACATAATCCAATCAATTAGTATTATTTATTTAATTTAGTTATCTCATCAATGTAGAATATTTCTCTTTTTAAACAGTGAACTTGTTATAATATCAAATAGCAAACATGTACATGTGACGTGTGTGTGTGTGTGTGTGTGTTAGGGATGTGATACAGCAACAGATAAAATAGTATTAATAATAGAGTAGACAGTGTTTAATGGGCATGGTTATAATAAATACATGAGTTTACATAAATACCCATATATAAATATGCAGTATAATCTAATAATAGAGTAGAATAATGGGAAATGTAAATATATGATGGTATAACTATAGGAGAATATACACATACTCACATTACATGTATAATTACTGTGTTATAAACATTAACAGAGATAATGATGTCATTATCAACATCACACTCTCTATAATATCCAATATAATCCAATAAAATTAGATCCATTTATAATTAGCACTTTTACTGTTTTCTAATTAGTGTAGAATCTCTGCCGAGGCTCAGAGGTGAGGCGTCTGAGAGAAAGAAAAAGTGAAAAAGAAAAGCAGCCCGTTACAAAGTGACACAGATGAGATTTTCCCCGGCGCCCGAGGTCAGGCTGAGCGAGCCTGTAAAATCTGTGGGAGTTGAGCGCTATCTATAATAAGCATCAATTAAATTATTCATTGCCTCTGGATTTATTTTGGCATTTCGCACAGTGGTGATGCAGAGTGGATCCAACATGAGAATATTCATCATCTTATTGAAGGCCAGAGGATGATGAAGAAGGGATGTTTTCAAGAACTGGCTCAATCCACAGACCTACTTCCACCGGAAGAATGAGGACAAGAGAGAATCCATCAAGAATAGCTATATTCCTGCTGATTCTTTTTTTTCTTGCAGTGATGGGGGGGTGATGGGGGAGAAAAAAAAAATTAATGTATTACCAATCAACAGATTCATCTATTTATAACCAAATACTGGGACGAATATTAAAAATACAAATGTCCAGTACCATACCACTTATCTAATGGCCTATTACACTTATTTATTTAAGCTTGATTAAACTAAGTTACTTGGATTAAGTACAATTCAAAGCATTTGGATTGATTCAACTTAATTTCTTGGATTAGTTCTAACTTAATCTATTGGAGTTGGTGCAGTTGATGTTGCAGCGGTAAAACTACCCCACTGAGTCGAGTTCATCTAACCCAATTTAACGAAGTCGGCACAACAGAATTACGGTAGGAAAGAGTATTAGGGCCAGTAATGAGGAAAAAATCCTAATTTCGAGATAAAAGTCTAAATGTGAAGAATAAATGCAAAATGTCAGAAAAAAAAAAAGTCAAAATGTCGAAAAAAAAAAGTCAAAATGTCGGGAAAATAGTCAAAATGTCGAGAATAAAGTAGAAATGTCGAGAAAAAAAGTAAAAAGCGTTGAGAATAAAGTCGGACTAAATCAGAGGAGAGAGTTTTTTTATTTTTTATTCTGC
Source organism: Lophius piscatorius (assembly GCA_009660295.1). Lineage (NCBI taxonomy): Eukaryota > Metazoa > Chordata > Actinopteri > Lophiiformes > Lophiidae > Lophius > Lophius piscatorius. The sequence continues at coordinate 114,468 of VRLP01001559.1, read as the reverse complement.
ATTAAGGGAATAACGCAGAAATAAGGATTGGTATGACGAGCTGAACCCAAACGCCATCAGTGGTTGTATTGATGGTTTTAGTATCTACGTTGTGTGGACAGAGGCCCACGGAACAAACAAGGACCCCAAGGTAATAGACTACTTCATCACATCCAATGTGCGTTTGGGAGGACGCCCAGAGTAACTTTGCGCTGGTAGAGGCATAGAAATGCAAAATAAAAATAAAAATCTTCCTCTTTTTTAGTTTGACTTTATCATACAGAAATTGAAGTTTCAATGCGGCTTCCAATCAAAGATTGTCCATAAAACATTTCATGCAAGTCCAACTTGATGTAATCCTGGTTACCTTGTAAACGGTAAATCATTTCATAATAAAATTACATTCAAGTTCATGTCACAACCAGACATTTCGTCCTCTTTTCTCTTTTTTTGGAGTGTATTTCCTAAAATCTCCCACTGGATCCAAAGATAATTAGTCTGACAGCCTGTTTCCAAAATCAAACTGAAAAATAAACGCCCCTAGTGTGACTAAGGTCCCAAATCCAGTAGTCTTGGTCCCTAAACCTGACAAAACTGTAAGTGTTAAGTTGCCATGCGATTCTTGCAGTTACCAAGGAAACCAGTGCCACCTGACAAAACAGGGTCGCTTGGCTTTGTCTTTTCTTGCTTGTTAAAAGACGAGACAACTTCATTCAGGAGGAACAAACTCGTGTTTGTTCTGAGCGCTGAGCGGGATGGGATGTCCACCGGGTCTTCAGTTTATCTGGACATTTCTACGGTTGCCTACAGCCGCAAACTCACCACAACGTAAGAAAACACATGCAAATGAAGAAAAGAAGATAGATTGTGAGCCCTGAAGTTTTTCCTGTCCAAACATATTGATCATTACACGCTTTAACACACACACACCACCATCATCATCTTCATCATCGTCAACATCACAGCAGTGTAACAATCCCTAATGCACTCCTATTGATAAATAAGAGCATTAACCTTCCTCTAATGGCCGTACGTCAATGGCTTTGTGTTACCGAAAACAATCTGATGGCAGGCATGTGTCTGAGAGCATCGGGTCAAAGGTGAGAGTGAGCTGAAACGGCACCAGAACACAAATCAAAAACATCAAGAACATCCTTCTGCTCAGATGGAAACACTCTGAAGCTTGGGTGATGGCCATCCGTGTGTGATGCAGCAATGATGGTTGGCTGTGTGTGTGTGTGTGTGTGTGTGTGTGTGTGTGTGTGTGTGTGTGTGTGTTTGTGTGTGTGTGACGGGGGAGTCAGTCCGAGTTGGATGGGATGTTTTTCTTAATATTGTTAAATGTGCTCAATTTGCGTGTGTCAGACATCAGGGAAAGATGCTAGTTTGGATGACATTATCCCCAAACACCGGGGGCTGATCTGCTGAGCAGAGAGGAACATCCAGACGCGTCTCAAATGAAGAAAAAAGGAGGAATCTGGGCATCGATTACTGGCGACAGAGTGTGCCGCCTCCAAGCCTTATGAAGTCCATTCATCAATGTGAGAGCCGAGACCGAGTCCAAAGTCTGACTAGGATGATTCCACGCCGACTAAAATCACCAGTCAGTTAACTGCATGTCCTTTCATAACCACCGAGTTAACTGTCCTTTCATAACCACCGAGTTAACTGTCCTTTCATAACCACCGAGTTAACTGAATGTCCTTTAATAACCACGAGTTAACTGCGTATCCTTTCATAACCACCGAGTTAACTGCATGTCCTTTTATAACCACCGAGTTAACTGCATGTCCTTTCATAACCACCGAGTTAACTGCATGTCCTTTTATAACCACCGAGTTAACTGCATGTCCTTTCATAACCACCGAGTTAACTGCATGTCCTTTCATAACCACTGAGTTAACTGCATGTCCTTTTATAACCACCGAGTTAACTGCATGTCCTTTTATAACCACAGAGTTAACTGCATGTCCTTTAGTCCGTGTTTGTTTTCTCTCGTCTCTGTGTTTGTAGTTGTTGTTTCTCGCACACTTTGATGAGAAACATAAATTAGTTCCAAATAAAACGTATTAGGCACGTCCCTTAAAGAGAACTGGTGAAGGTCAAACCAACACACGCACAGAAAAAACTAAACTTTATCTGCTGCAAGTCCAAAATGTATGTTTAAGGCACTAACCATAAATATATATGCAGACAAAAAAAAGAAGAAATAAAAAGGAGGATAAAAAATAAATAAAGTCCCCAGTCAGACACTAACGGTAGATTCTGACACAGAATGGTAAAAAAAGAAGACAATATTCAGTGAGAGTGCCCAGAAGACAAAGAGACGTATTTGATTATTCTGCCGCCAAAGGATTCTGCACACAAATAAAACGCAACCTAATGCAGACAATGAAAGTCCACTCCTTTTAAATCGTTAAACTTCACCTTCTGGTCACATTCTGGTCACTTAAAATTCAATTAGGAGGATAATGCATGAGAGCGTCCATCACCCGATGAATGGAAAACATCGCTGACTAATTATATACCGCCATAAGTAGGCAGCTCGCCACGCGGCGCCTTCATACAACAGCCCTCTCGCCGCTCTGTGATTTTCCAGACTATTAACAAGCAGTAGCTGCGTTTTCATTAAATGAAAAGGAACACGAGTCTGTGTTGGACCTGCAGATGGAATTATCCTCCTCTTATGGCGGCTCTATTCATAATGAAGCATCAAAATAGTTGATATCTGCCAAACCTCCTACCTCGGCGACGGTTACATCATCTGTGTAGGTGTCGCTCCTGTAAATCTATCTGAAGCTTGACGCTACCTTCCGCCTTCTGCTCGTCATAAGACCCTTTTACACAACCCGCTCCAGGTGGGTGTGCTGCGCCATATTGTACCTCGCCGTTCTCCACCACAGGTACGGAGGCGTGTTGGTCATGGTTGTTCCACCTCTCAGGTGGAGGAGGAGGTGGAGAAGGAGGAGGCAGCGCTGAATTGAAGCCTGTATAGAAAAAGTGAGCCTGCCAGGTGGTAGCAGGACCGGAGTAGAATGTTCTTCTGAGATAAAAATATCCACCCCTTCAAACTATTAGGAATAAATGATGTATCTTCACCTATGTTCTCATCCCTGGCGGTAAAAGGTATATCGCAGAAAAGACCCCAATCTACTGCGTTGTACAAGCAATCCCACTCCAATTAACTGTGACCAAAATCTCAAACATTCCATATTGACTAAATATTGACTAAAACTGTTTCTATGAAGTCAGCGGTCTGCTCTAAGATCTGATCCCATATTTACTCAGTCATGAAGATAAATACAGAGATCATTTCTGAGCTCAGGGAGGATAAAGAAAAAAGACAGATTTCATTATGTCAATACATAAGAGCTAAATTTAGACACAGTTGGAAGTTTCGGACGAGAAACTGTGTTTGCATCAAAAATCTCCCCTAATGCGTAAAATATGAACTTAATAAAGAAGTAACGCATGTATAATATAGATCTCCTTGTGTAGAGTTCTATGAGCAAACGGTTGGGAATTATCAGTCAGGAACTTTCTTTGTTTGTCTTTTTTTGCAAAAAAGCCCCCCCTAGTGAGTGAAATAAACAATTAGAGTAAAATAGGACAAATACACGGTTTATCTCCTTAGTATCCAGAATCCGAAAGTTCCGTCCGCTGTGTATATGTGTACGTTTAGAACGAATGATCTGTGGAGTAGTGTAGTGTTGAATACATTTTTAATAATATTTTTGATTTAACTATATGTATATTATAGATTTATTTATTAAAAACCCAAAAAGTATAAATAATTAATACGATTACCTTCTTAATAATTTGACTTTTCTTACATTAAATGTATATTTTTGTCAAAACGTAAGTTTTAAAGTCTTCTGTGATTAACTAAATTAAATAGAAGGAAAGACGACAGGTGTATATATATATATATATATATATATATATATATATATATATATATATATATGTATGTATATAAAGGCAAAAACTCAAAATTCATTGGTAAAATCTTGAAACAGGAGATACATTTTCTCGGAAATCTCCAAAAATGTTCCTTGAAAGAAAGAATGAAGTGATTAAACTCCAGAGTCAAGACTTCGCCCTCTCCTTTCTGGACAACCACTTAATGCGTATTGATTGAGGGTGATGCAGCGTTTCCAGGCGTCTGTCCACTGCGCCTCCGGCTGAAGCCTGATTTCCATTCTTCCTTTGGCACCGCGGGCTGCTTTCCCCGCATATGCTCCCCGGCTTGTGCGCTAACGGCCATTCCCACCACTGCATTCCCTTCCATTTCCTTTGTGGACATCGCCACCTCCTGAATATTCAGTGGGTCAGGACTTCCTGCGTTTTCAAGAATGCAAAATGAAAGTTGAGGGTTACGTTGTCACGTGCGAAGCTCTGAATACCAATGGAATGTTTTTTTGGAGGGTTTTTTATGCTCGTTGCCTCATAGCTGCCGTTCCTGCTGCTCACATAAGGCACAAACAAAGACAGAGCGCTCACTTACATGACAATGGCTTTTGCTAAAAATAGCTAATATTTATCCTTTGAATTTTAAAAATGTTCCATCTTCATCCGCCAACTTTGCAAAACGGATCCTGATGCATGTCGATTTGCAAAAAAAATTGAAAATGCAGCCGCCTGTTTGCCAGACTGGTAGTTGGCAGTGCAGCTTTTCAACGTCAACAGCACAGAATGACTCCCGGCACCAAATGGCTTCTTGTATAAAGTAGTGAGTAGACAAACAAAGAGCGGACAATGTCTCCACTGATGACAGCGATCATGCAACAAATTCATATTTTGTTGAAGGAGCATGAATAAACTTGGCAGTCCGTAGATGCTCACTCGTCCGTGATTGTTTTTGTTATTCCGTCCAACGCGGCTATTAGGCTGAAAAGGCCATGTGTTGTTGCAAAAATGTATCTCAAAATGTTATGATATCATATTTCCAAATAACCACGCTCGAATTTAGGGAACGATACCAAGGTACTGCAAAATCCGAGGACGGGGGAGAGTTTCTAGCCTCAAGGGGAGAGAGTTCAAGTATCTATTTCTCGAGTGATAGCGAAATGGACCTTGAGATGTAAAGGCGATTTCGTGCAGCATCAGCAGTTTTGATGGTCCGATGTGGTGAATTGAGAGTTGAGCCCTACGGCAAAGCTCTCAATTTACCGGTTGATACACAATCTAACCGTCACGATCGCTGGGTAGAGAACTTAAGGAAGAGGTCAGGGATACAAGTGGCTGAAATGAGCTTCCTTCGTAGAGGGGCTGGGACCATAAGGGCTCCTTCCCGACGAAAGGAGCTAGTTGAGGCGGTTCAGGCATCTGATCAGGACCTGCCATTCTTCAGGAGACTCTGACAGAACTTGCTGGAGGGACTATGTTATTTCATCTGACTTGGGAACGCCTCAGGATCCCCCAGGATGAGCTGGAGAGCATTGCTGGGGAGAGGCACTGCTGGAATCACTTATGTACTTGGCCTGCTACCCCCGCGAACCTTGAAGCAGGGGAGGCAAATGGAATGGAAATCAGAATTTTGGAAGTGTTTTTGGTGAAGAGTTCCAGATCTTTTCTTTGTCACGGTTGGAACGAATTTTTCCCCAACATATATTCAAAGTGGGGCTAGGCTGCCAGAGTTCCAAGAAGAATTGGGAGTTGTCACCATAGACGTCAATGTTAGATAATATTGTGGAACCCATTTTCCAAAGTTTGTGTTTTCTTTCCCTCACAATTTTCTTCTTCTTCTTCTTCTTCTTTCGGATCCTCCCCCGGCACAGCGGATCATCTGCTTCCATCCATAGATACCGCTGGTACCTTGCTGGCTTACAGTACCAGTAACAGTATTTGTTAGCCTGAGCCCCATATGGATCCGGTTAAGACATCAGTTTTGTGTTCCGCATCCTTCCTGAAGCCACCCTCGTCATTAATCCGGGCTTGGGACCGGCTTTAGCAGAACACTGACTTGTGAACCCCTTCGTGGCTGGGTTTTTTAATTCCCTCACAATTCAGCCGTCGTTTAAACGAAGACCAAACAGCAGAAACACAAGACTGACACTTTATGGTAAAAAAAAAAAAAAAGTTGTAACGTCACTTTTGTCAGTTTTTCTCTTTTATCCAAACGGACTCTAATCTTTAGTGGATCTCCCTCTTCACTCATCACTAGTCCAGTAAGAATGTGCTGCACATTACTGTAGTATTTTATTACAGACATCTCCCAGCATGCTCTCCTGCATGTTACCCTGCTCTCCATTCAGGAGCCACTATTGAAATATCTAGCCGAGATGTGCTTAGTGAAACAGATTGCTGACTCATCATCTCGTGGCGCTCTTCAGCACACCTGCAGATCCGTGAGATGCCGGCTGTGTGCTGCTGAGGCTTTGGGTCATGCATAATCTTTTGTGAGGGAACCGGAAAAACAACGTTGCAGACTCATTTCTCCTCGCGATCATCATCCTTTCATTGTTACGCTGTTAAATGAGGTGCATGATGGGACAGCGGGTGAGGCTGTCTTTGATGGTCTCACCTCGCTCTTTACACATAATTAAACAGCCACATCAGTCCAGTTTATCATCATAGCCATTACTGCAACCCAGCCTCTGCCGCGATGCACGTCTGGAAATGTAACCGAGCCGAGGCTTTTCGACGGAATAAAAAGCTCATCAAGAGGATAAACATGGCCTCGCTGGTGCAACTCATCATTTTCTAATCACCCCGAAAACAACAAATATTCAGCCGAACTGCATGAAAAGATCCGTGACAGGAATGGAAATGAAGTAAATCGCAGCGGTGCAGCGGATGATGCAGATGACAGCCGCTCTGTTGAGGAACAGCGACACAAAGGCTTGAAGCTATCCCGCTTTGTCTCAAGGTGAAGCGACAGACAGGCAGGAAACGTAGAAGGTGACGCCCAAACAAGGCGGGTTGTCGAGGGAAGAGGAGCCAAAAAGCGGGCAGAGCCTCAACGCCAAGCGCCTGGAGCCATCCGGGCCTCCAATGGGTTCGTCAGCAGACTCCCAGGCCGCCATTGCTGCCGCTGAGGAGCAGAGTTTAGGCTTTCATGTAGGGGAAAAAAACTCTTTGAAAGTTCCTTTCAAAGAGTTTGAAAGCTGAAGAGAGGCGGCGAGATCGATACTAACAGCACTGTTGGCAAAGAGCCTAAATCCAAACGGTCTCGTTAAACCACAGGAGCGGATGAGATAGTTTCGGTGACGGCACACATGAGGGTCCGGTCCTGCCATCTTCTTTCTATTTGGAAAAGTACCAAAATCCTTTATTTTTATATGTGTGAGCAGTATATTATTATATAGATTATATATATATACTATATATTATATTATATATTAATATGCTGCCAAGACAGAGCAGTATAGAAATATAAACTAATAGAAAGTAATGGCACCTTACATAAATATAATGAAAGACGAGGCCTACGCTATTGACCGTGACAGCAGGGTTAAATCCCCGAAAGCCTCCAATCCCCTGCATTGTACCAGAAATCCGCCCTGATTTAATTTAAAAAAAAAGTGATGTCTGAAAAAAATCATAGAAAATCTCCCTCTAGTGTGAAAAATATGAACTGTTAGAGTAAAAATATGATTAATACATTTTCTGTAACCGCATATCCTGTTCAGGGTCCCAGGGGGCTGGAGCCTATCCCAGCTATTAGTTTCAAACATATTATATACAAGATAGATTGTGTACAAGTTAGATGTTTCTTAAAAAGGCTCCCCCTGGTGGGTAAATTATTAACCTGTAGAGTAAAATATAATATATAGTATATTAGATTTATCTCCTCTAGTCGGTTTTAAACGTAAAGAGGTACAATAAGAAGAAACAATACATCTTAATAAATTAGTGAAATCAGTTGGGATAATAATAATAATAATAATAATAATAATAATAATTAATAAAAAGGTAGGTCATAATAAACAGTTGAGAAATTTTCGCTCGGGAACTTTCCATCCCTAGCTCCCCCTAGTGTCGGAATTATACAACTGAACTTAAGCGAAATCAACCCAGTTCTTCCTCGCACTTAGATCAATGTGGCTATCAAATTTGAAAATGATAATATGATCAAATAAAAGTTTAATTAAATCAAGTGCAGAATGATTGCAGCGCAATTAAACCAAGAGTGATATTTTCCAAATCTTTAAAGGTAGAGTCAACCTCTTCCAAAGTAACAAGTCCCGTCAGTTTTACTGTAGATTATTCCTAGAGGAAGGTTTCTTTAACCCGGTTCTGACTCTGGGAGACGCCATATGTAGAATATCTTCAGAGCATAATACGTAATTACGCGTGTACGTAGACAGAAGAACAGGAAGCGAACGAAGAGAGGTTTGTAAAACAAATGTCAGCAGACGCTAGTGGCAAAACGAAAAGCACAGAACACTCTTAAGTTTTGCTCCACATATCAGGCAGCTTTTCAGAAATGAACCAGGTGAAATCCCGGGGCCAGGTGTGGTGGAGACGATGACATATGTCTGGGGCTTGATGTGAAAAAAACATTCCAGCTGGTTGATGCCGTATGGGTCTAATTACGCTCCCAATGTCGTTCCTGAAAAACAGACCATGAGTGGAACTTTAACTCCCGTTAATCAGCGCTCTTTTTTTCTTCTCGTCAGCCCTCTTCAGCTCTAATTAAAAGTCCCCTGGAATAACAGTCCACACATGTCTTCTCCTGTTTGAAGACTGCTGGATAGAACTAGGGCACTCATTAAAGAGAACGCCCAAACAGAATCTGGGATCCAGAAGACCCGAGGTGTCTCTTTCGTTAAAGGCTGTCACCGGCGTCCGGCGTGTCTGCGACGCAAAGACACAACCTGTTTATCCGCTTGATCGGCACCTCCTGTGAAAGTCATGGCAGCGTTTTGGATTGAGGGAGCCTCACGCAGGATGAAAATGCGTCCCCTCACTTACGTCGTGAGCCAGGATTCCCAGCAGCTCGCAGGTTTAAAACAAAACTCTCATAACCGTCGAACACAACAGCTTTTATTTTGCATCTCCTTGTTTTTGCATCTCCATTAGGGGGTAATGTAATGAATTCTTCGCCCTGCTAACCGACTGCAGCTGTGTAACATATGAATCGTTTGTCTCCCGCTGATGAGTAATGAGGAGTGTAAGATAAAAGACTGTCATATTCCCTTTCCGTCATCACGGGGAGAGTGCTCTTCCATTAATTCTGATTGCTTGTTCTGCAAATGCACAGTTTTAGACTGCTTATGAAGCCTCACCGCAAGCTATGGCGTCCCCCTAAAGATATGCAGTGCTATTTAACTTATGTTTAACACTCTTTCATACTTCAGCCTATGACTTAACATGGAGCCGAAGCTCCATTGGACGTATAGTTGGTTCCATTTGAAGCGTCTTGAGGAGTGCGTTGTTTGACCTACAGGGCTCCTCTTCATCAGGTACGATTTGCCAGCCGTGGCCGGGCGAGCTAATTATGTTCCGCGAGCTGATTCTCTCCGAGTTTGAGCCCGATGTGAGTGCTTTGATTAGCCTTCTGTTTTTATCACCTCCGTGTCTTCCACGGCGTTATCGCACCTTCTGCTGACAGCCCCGGTGCCTCCAGGTTGTACGCCGCAGCGTTGCCGCATAAATTTCACGTTCGTGACACAGGAGTTCAAGAGCCGCTTCTCTGTCAACACGTCTCATTTGGAACGGAATCGCTGAACTGGAAGGGGAAAGCTGCAAGGAGTTTGTATTTTTTTTTTCACAAAGTGGTTTTCATGATGCTCCAAGACTTTTTTTCCTTTTTTTTTTTAAACATTTCTAGCTGAAAACAAGCGTTATTTTAAGTTGCTGTGTGTGAAAACGTTTTCCTGACACTACTCACCCTAAAAAACTCCTTTGTGGAGCCTGAGTCCAGAGTACCATATGCTATCTCTGTCTGCTTGGCCAGATCTTCTGCACTTTCTATGGGAGAAACCATCCTCTCCACAGTCAAGAAGGCAGCCAGGTTGGCTGTGTAGGAGGAGATGATGATGAGGGTGAAGAACCACCAAACGCCACCGACGATACGACCTGATAGAGACCTACAAAACGAGAGGGGAGGTTGATGATAGGGAGACATAATCAGGTCTACAACCAAAAACACTTCTCTGCCTGATATTGTAGGTTACACCTACAAGGAATTTGCACCGGTGCATAAAATGCAAGTGAAAATAAATCTAAGCATAAATATAAAAATAGAAATATCTACAACGAACAGTATCTGCAAATAATGTTGTTTTTTTTATAAACTAAAACAAAAATGTAAATGTAATTGTTATTACAGTGTTATTACATAGTAGTATATGTTACAAGTGGGTTTTTTAAGCATCTGTATCGTCATCATAATTTCAGCGCCAGCAAATTGTCCAAGAAAAATATGCAACATTAATCTATTCCTTAATATAAAACTGAAAAGTTATACAATACACAGAAAGAAAGATATGTAGTAAAAGTTCCAGTATTTGTAGCTAGAACTTAAGAAGCCTCTTGGATGAAAGGTGAAACATCTTCAAGGCAAAACAGACGTCCAGTTGTTTTGGGTTCAACGCACATGGATTTTAAAACTGTTATTACAATGTAATTACACATCGGCAGGTGGTGCCACCTAATGGATTTAACAAATAAAAAAATGCGAGTCAACATAAATCTAGGCACATATATATAAAAGACTCATTTTATGTGTTTTTAGCTATATCTGTAAAAGAACTGTAATGTAATTATTATTACTATGTAATTACACAGTGGCATGGTGTGCCAATTGTGTTTTTCTATTGCACAAAATGGTACCATCATCATCATCATCATCATCATCACCATCATAATTTCCTTTGTCAACAGCAGCACTTTTTTTCCAAGAAAAGTTCTAAGTTGTTAAAAATGGACCCTCATCCAAGGCTTTAATCCGCTGTCAAACGATCCGGACCAAAGTTTTATTTCACAGCCTGGAGAAAACATCGATGGAAGCATTGTGATTATGGTAATTCCACCATAAAAAACTCAGTGACACATATCATTGCAGGAGTTAGTGTGAAATGAGATTAGCATCAAATAACAAACCCCTAAAGGAAGCAGGCAGGAAATGAAAAAGACTTGAATGTGTTTATTTATCGGCAGTGCCTCTACTTTATTCAAAATTTGATGTTGCAGTTGTCTGTTTTTCTCCACTAAGCTTCTGCTGACCCACCTGGGTGAGATGTCACAGCCCTGCTGCATGAAGGCGCCCAGCGAGAACCAGAGGGAATTGAAGATGCCAAAGTCATTGGGCGGATCGGGGGGCGTCTGGAGGTCTTTGGTCTCATCCTGGTCCTCCAGATTCCACTCATATGGACTGAAGCGACTGACCAGGAACAGGACCACGCTCACCCCAATATAGGCAAACACTATACACATCCAGATCTCATAGGCCAGCGGGTCCAGGAAGGAGAAAACGCCAGGCTTGGATTTTTGCGGCTTCTTTATCATAATGGAGATGCCCAAGCTCATAAAGGGCTTGGAAAAGTCTATCACCTCCTCTCGAACCAGAGTTATGGTGAGAGGCGCAACGGCTATATCTGCTCTCTGGAAACAGGGACATGCACAGCGAGCATTAGTCATGACCTGCACACGGACAGAGGTCATTCTTTTTAAATGTGTGAGTGAATGGGTGGAGCTGGAGGGTAAAAAACAATGTCATACATCACACATGTTTTACATAATTATTATTTGGAATAAGCCATTACTCACACAGAGGCATACACGCATACACACGCAAACACTGATGAAAGGCCTAGTGGCATATGTTCGGAGTTTGTAATGTAAATTTCATCACATTTTTCACGTGAATTAGGAGTTAAGATGGAGAGGAGACTTTCGGAGAAACAGCTGGGAAACGATCAACAACCCCGATCGGGGTGTTTGAGTCATATTGGACCACACGCTTCATTAATCGGGACACAAGGAGAGGGGGGTCAAACTCTCGATTGTGGAATTCTTAAAAAGCAGTTTATACAACAATGATGCTCAAGGCTATTGAATTGCGTGTTAAAGGGAATGATTTCGATGTAGCGTAGCCTTTGATGCCTTCACGCTAAAAAATGCTGGATTATTTTAATAACTGGCTTGATGCTGCTGGCTAAAAGTTCGGGATGGTTTAACTTAATGTTTGCTTATGGATAGTGACGCAGCAAAATGGGGTGCAGATGTGACCTGAAATCATGGCTAACAATGTTTGAAATTTTGCCATTTTTATACAGAACTTGATCTTATCTTCAACTTTTGTTCCAGCGTGTAAGAAAATGTTAAAACCTTCAAAGGCCCATAATCGGACATCTACCCAATTCATGCTAATTTTATACAACATTAGGTTTGTGTCACAACCAAAGGTTGTAGTATGTGCATATAGTTCCCCCCCTAGTGGACATAGGTGGTATTTTGCAACCAAAATCCCTTTCTGGGGTCAAAATCCCATTTTAGGCAGGTTTTGGATAAATTGGCTATCCCAACGGTTATGGTTGGTTTGCTTATTTCCAAGATTATGGAAAAAATTTACACATTTGCATGAAATTTTAGTCAGAGGCATTTTTTGGAATCGTGAGGTTTACATTTTAACATTTTAACTCATAAGTTAAAGGACACATTTGCATGAAATTTGACCACAGTGATGTTTGGCTTCTGTTGTGCCTGGGCGGATGTTTGCGCTCTCTGGGTGCTTTAGAAGTTATATAATCAAGACGTAGTTTGACTTAAAATGACAATTGCACAGAACTGGTTTAAAAACTGTTGCTCAGAAGAAATTGAACAAATGCTACCTTAATAAATCAGTATAATACATTTTTACAGATAAAGTGAACTCACAGTTATGTCTTCCGACTGTTTTACTAACCTTACTTCAAATAAACTGGCTTACGTTAAGCTAGCTTATGTTAGGTAACGGTAGCTATATATGCTCTCCGCTATGGCCATTACTGCAAAACTAAATGAGCATTAGCTGGTTAGCTTGCTTACATTCCCGCATATCAAACTGTCTAGCTTGTTATTCCAAAAGATGTTGATGTAAATGTTTTTGTAAAATACAGTAAGTAATTTGAGCTTTAGTTAGTTCACATGCTAACTTTCTGCACTGCAATCTAGCAAGCTAGCTAGTTATTGCATCAAATGTTGTTGTAAATATTTATGAAATAAAGTAAGGAACTTTAACCCATAAAAAACTGGGCGTTGGGGGCTATGTTGTGTTTTTGACCCACATTTTGGTTGTTTTAACTCAACAACATGGTCGTTATCACCCATCTTTGTCTAGAAAACATAACCCAACATGCTGGGTCCACAACCTGTGGCTGGGTCAGTCCCAACCGGAATAACTCTAATGTTGGATATTTTTTTAACCCAGCAGTTTTTGGAGTGTATGACTTAAACTGGAAAATGTCCGGTAAAGAGGTGGCTCGGCACCAAAAAAATACCAGTGAGTGGCATACCAGTGAATAGTCCGGATTTTTCCTAAACACAGCCGGCTTTATTGTTTTTCTTAATTTCCCAAACTCTTAACTCTGCCGCTTCAAATCGCACATTATCAAAACACACATCCGCCGTAGTGGCGCTTCCATTTTCAGGAATCACAATGGACTTCCTTGTAAAAGCGGAGGAAAATAATGAACCACATTAGACAGTGTCAGTGCGGCTCGTACGGGCGTGATTAATTAAATAACTGCTCCTCTTCAAAGGATGCATCCGGCGGGGAACAATTCGTCGCATTGTTCCGAATTGTCTTTTTTGTCCCTTTGTTTTTTTTTAACGTCTGAATTGAGACGTGCAAAAACGCTTCCAACAAGGTCGAACTGGGAGCGACACGAATTGACCCAATAAACAGGATTGTTCCTTTTTTCTGCCCTGTCAACATAACATTGTGAAGGGCTATAACCATTTAATCCTCATGCAGGCGTGAGCGGCCTTCAATCAGCGGCGGAGGGGAAACAGAGCAATAAAAAGCCGCCTCAGGTATAACCTTTAAAAGACCGCTAAAATCCAATTAATTTACTGGTCAAAAGGTCAACATGTACAACAGTATTACTCCGAATTATAGACCTGGACTGACTTGACAGCCATGTGATTGGGATATTATTTTTTTTCGCACTTCCCGTCTGTGGCGGAGTGGACTTTTCCCATTTGAAAGATAATTTGGTGGGAATAGCGCATCAAACCAGGCAATCTCTCCGGCTGATGGTCGGGAAATTGAACAGATGAGGAAGGCTGAGCCTCATACATTTTGCATTTGGCCTCCATTCAGGTATTGTGGCCTTGAAGAAAAACGAGAATGTGCGGGAGTCTTGAGATGCACACACACACACTTACACACGCACACACACACACTCTTCTGAGGGGCTGCACGCGCTGTCAGATGTAAAACACGGCGCGGCTCTTATCTAATGTGAGGGGTTTCACCCTCTCTGCAGCGCCGCACATATGGAACTGGTTTTGAAACCGCAAAGCACCTTTTCTAGCTGTTGATGCTAAAGCAGATTTTTTTTTTCTCAGCTGTGAATTTACAATGTGGCATATTCATCATACACATCAAACATCCAACATAATCACACGATGGCTTCAAAGGCATCGCAATCGCTCATTCATCAAAGTGATTACAGTATGTTTGCCATATGGACTCATTGTTTTCATGTACCTTACCTCGCTTTGCACTGTAAAAGAGAGAGAGAGCAATGCCTGGGCTAAGCAAGGAGCATTAATTGCAATGAACAGCACTGAGAAATGATTTCATTTTCTCCGTCTCAAGATGATCACCAACCCCCCCCCTCAATGCTTGAGGCTGCATTTGACAAATTCACTCCCAGCTGAGCTACTCCAGACAGCGTGAGACCTCCAAGTGGGCCAGAGCTGATGTTCAGAGCTGAGTTCAACATGAGTTGGTGATAACCTTAAGACAGAAAAATGAGATCTCCTCTCATGTTGAAGTTCCTTGCAAACTGTCATGTAATCAGCGAAAATTAAGGCTCCCAGTACTCACCCCATAGACCAGTTCACCCACCATCCCGTTCCACGTCTTGGTCTCGGGGTCTCGGGCTCCGTACTTCCCATCCATTACTATAGACAGTTTGTACTTAATTCCAACATGTTTGGCAATCTCAGATGCTAAATCGACGCAGTAGCCTTCATATCTGTCATTCCCATCCAGATGCATATAATTTTTCTTGTACATCACATAAGGAGCTTCCTGTTGATTCAAACACACGCTGGTTTATTCACTCCCATGCCCTGGCACACATTCAGTTATACAGAAATATGCCTGCATGCACTTAAATGATGCGCCCGTGCACACGCTCACACACTCTCTCACACACACACACACACACACACACATTCAACAGATTATAAGCTGCTATAACCACATTCGTGCAGTCATGCATACACAGATGATGCCTCACGAAGGCACAGATAGAAGTTGATAACAGCAGCGCGGTCATGTGATCACACTGCGGTCATCAAGCTGTGGCAGCCGGCAGACACCAAGCCCGATTCGACCCCCCGACCCATTTTTGAGCTCATGGGTGCATAATAAAGGAGGGCGTAAGGGCGGGGGGGAATATTTCATCGTTTCATGTAGGAGAAGACAGGAGGCCAAAACGAGATTTCGAAAGGGCTGGGAGGTCGGTGACAGGCAAGGTGTGGGTCGGCTGAGCGGTGGGTGGGATGGGGGTGGGGATGGGTTTCATAAGTAAATGCCATTGACAGGAGAGGGATCAGAGAGTGCCCATTGTATCTCAAGCACATAGCAACTTTATATGTGCGCTTAAAGTTTATCATTCCAAAAAAAGAAAGAAAAAAGCTCCGATTCGATAGATAGAAAAATGCAAAAAAAAAAGAAAACACAAAAGAAATTGAGTTTGTCCCTCAGTGGAGCGAATACCTCGGCCAAGGCTGTATAATCCAACACATGTCTGTTTATCTTCTTTGCTGGACCACAAATCTTTAATTAAATAAATTGGAAAAAAAAAAATACATTTTGAGTTTATTATTAGGGAAAATAAAATTGGAAAAAAAAAAAATCCCTTTATCATTATATAGCTGGTTATTAAGATTATCTATAAACTGGTTCTTCTTTCTCTGGAGTTTCCATATATATATATATATATATATATATATATATATATATATATATATATATTCTTTCTGCATAATCCTGCTGTCAATCACACAAACGACCACCAAACCCACAGACATGTATGGAAAACATCATCTCCTTGGCAGAGGTAAACAACAAAACAAATAACTCCGTATGTAATAATATAATAAGATCGGGAGAGCAGCGGCATGCTACTTTTCCTCTCCTCCTCCTCAAAACTCTTCTGCGGCTTCTCTGTTATTTTCTTGCCGAGCATTATTAAACGACGGGGCCGCTCAGACGTTGTCGTTAGAGCCACACATGATTAGAGTGCAAGTTGGAGCGCAGTGATTTGTTTGTTCTGTGCTGAATGTATCCTCGGACTGCTCCTCCCCACTTAACATGTTTACCTCCTCGGCGTATCGCTCATCTCTAGATGTAAAAAAAAAAGAAAAAAGAAATAAAATAACAATCTCATCTTGCCATTGAGCGGCGCCAGCTTACTCCTCGGAAAACAAAGGAAATGTAAGTGCGCATAAATGCCGGCGATCTTTATCGGATTGTTTGCAGACTCCAAGTAAACACAGAGTCGCAGATTCCCAGACGCATTTATTAAATAGGTTTGCGTCAGGAGGCAGACGCAATCTAGTTGAATAAATACGACTGAATAGAAATAAATTGAAGGTGTTTTTGTTTGTTATGTCTTTGCCGCGGCGACAGAAGGACCCAATCATCCCTTCCTAAATCACTGATTGGAAAGGATACTTCAACACAGAACAAAATGAAGCAGCAATGCAAAATAGATTGGAGAGAGAGGCGATAGCCTCCACTAGTCCCGCCTCCAACGCTGCTTATTTTGCTTTGCAAAACCCATCGCACCATCGTTCTCTATTCGTTCTTTGGCCCGTCCGTCCCAGCTGTCATTGAACATTTACTTGATGAGGACAGACAGTTCTACTTACGTATGTGTTTGTATGTTGTTGTTTTTTTTAAATTGATTTAGTTCTTTTTTTCAAACAACTGATGGACAACCATTATCATTTATACCATTATTGTGATGTCACTGCTACGACAGGCCACTGAAGTATGGAAAATCAAAATGCTTTGACACCCACACGGATACAGTCGAAACACTCGGCCGCGACGGCCCGACTGTTTCGACGTGTAGTGAGTGGATGAAAAGCAACACAAAAAGGATGTGGTTCTACCCGCCCAGGACAGAATGTATCACTCATTGGAATCAACACCATGACCTTGAGTGGCAGAATATGTGAAACATTTAAAACTGCATGGAAAGTGTACCATAATAGTAGTGACCACAATGGTTCGGTTTTCCACTGAGGAGTCGTTGGAGACCTGCGGGTCCATAATATTTACAAATCGCGTGTACTCGTTCCAGTACCCAATCTGAAAAGAGAAAAGAGTGGTTAGCGATGCGATCCGACACACTGGCGGTATGTAAGTGAGGTTATGGCGGCGATACTTCTCGGGATTTCCCTCTGGCATCTGCCAAAGTAGCAGGGGATTAAACAAATACAGAAATTGCGCATGTTGTACAGTCGACTAAGCATCGGACAAACAAAAAGGTTGACACGCGGGGAAAAACATCCCCGTTCTAAATGAGTTAAAAAAATTGTTTGTGTTTTTTCTTTTAGCATGAAAGAAGTCAAAACAGTCAACCAATAGAACAAGTGAACATTTGCCTGGTAAGAGTTATTGAAATAAGATGTTATATTTAGAAAAAGGAATTCTTGAAATAAACTAATTTGGAAGTATTTGTGGACTAATATTAGGAATGTCTCCAAAATTAGCATTAGCGCTTTTTTTTTTTTGCTACCGTCCAGGTGAACCTCTGCATTTTCAGGTGCATTTAACTTACTCTAAGCTGGATAGTTGTGACACTGTTCTGGATTCAAGGCCTGCTTGGAATGAGATTAGAAGATGATGTTTCAGTATTTCATGTCTTGAAGTTTATTAGAAATACTCAAAACGAGTATTTGAGTTACGTTTAAGATTCTGTGATGGAGATGCCTTGTCTAAATAATGTTTACAATATTACTTCACACTAAAGAATACTGCTGGGTCAATTTAATAACCCAAATGTAGGGTTGATGCTGTCGGTACCGGTGCGGTAACAGGCCGGGTTGGTTTGACCTAACAGTGGGAGAAAAACAACAACATTGTAATTTTTACCAATTTTTTTGAAAGAAAACATTCTGGTTCAATCCCATAATCCAAGCCTGCTGTGTTTTAATAACCTATGGCTATAAATAATCCAAGTTGGGCTATTGTTGAACCCATCAGTTCTTACAGATTGCGTTTTATAAGAAAAGCAATGAGGTTTTTTTTTTTTGGACAAAAAAGTCTGAAAAATAAGTTGTTGTTTTTTTTTTTTACAATTTTTTTACATTTTTTTTTTACAATCAGCCGGCTGTAAATGTCACAATCAAAGATAAAATAGCCGAATGTGCGGGAGCCAGTCTGCATGAGCATATGGCAGAAAAACTTCAATAGCTCCCACCTTCAGCTTCACAGGTTTTATGGTAAATAATTGATATTCGGGCTTTTGAACTGCATACATGTTTAAATAATTTAGCATAATAATGCGTCGGCTCCGCACGGTTCTGCCATTGCAGTTCTGCTGCATTCTGCGGTACAGATGCTTAAGTCAAACCAGTGTCAAGTGTTTGTTTGCCCATCTAAAATAATGGCGGCTCTGGCTCGTGATGAAACGTGTTGCACATTCCGCTGCCAATAGTCGAACTGTTGCTGGCCGGGATTATCCCTGTGACATCTGGTCCTCGTTTTACTCCCTTTTTCTTTTTTCTTTTTTGCCTCAGATCTTATAATGCTCGGGCCAACAGGTGTAATGTAGTGCATGGGGTTTAAACGACCGAGCCGGTGCTGCAGCGGAGGGCGTCGGACTTCTCGGACTTCGGCGGCTCCAGTTTCAGATGCCAGTTAGCGCCCGAGTCAGACCGGAGAGAGCTCTAAATATTTATTCTCTCGTTCTCTTGACAGGGATATTTGATCAGTGCTGCTTGGATGGATGAGGCCGCGAGGAGCGGTGTCAGGGAGTGCTGCTCCTGACCTCACCGTGAGCGACCGGGACCGATATCAGCCCATACATCACTCCTGACAGTCACAGCTAAGAACTTTCATCCGCTTACTGTCAGCGGGGTGACTCGGGCTCCAGGTCCTGACAAACTGCTGCCCAGCTTGTCTGTTTTTTGCCTTGTTCCCTCCACTTTCCGCATCCTTTCTACCACTCACTTCCCGCCACTCTCCCTGGCGCCGGCTGGACGTCTGCGGGAGCGGCGTGGGGCGCCAACGGATCTGTGGCCACGGAGGCAGGTGACATAATCACACGCCACATGGGACTCGGCTCACATTTATCCGGCTAACAAGTCCTCACAGTAACGTTAAGGAACATGGCGAGGTTGTGAACAAAGAAATATCATACTCCCATCAGCCATAACATTATAACCACCGACGTGTCCCTTGTACTGTCCCATGGCCTTTAATATGTTTCCTCTGACTTGACACTTTGCCTGGTTGCCTGTTGAAGGTGAATGTTTGGACTCTGAAAGCAACAAATGAATCGCCCTCTCGGGACAAATAAAGTTGTCCTGAAGTTGAATCTCTGGGACTTGTTGGGTGTTCCTGGTCTGCGGTGGTTAGTGCTTCATCAGCGTGGTCTTAGGAAGGACAACCGGTGAAAGGTCGTCAGGGTCAAGGGCGCCCTGTCATGTCTGTGTGGAGCAAACGCCAGCCTGTGTTGTCCAAACTCACAGAAGTTTATTAATCTCCCACAATCTGTCAACGAGACGTTTTGGCAGCAGAAAGCGGACATGCACAATATTTGACAAGTGGATTTAATGTTGTGGCTGACAGGATGTTTGTGAACGTCCTGGTGAAAATTACAGTTCTGAGGAGGACTACGTGGATCTCCCCACCCCCCCCCCTTTATTGTATTTAGGAATTTGGTAATTGGCGCCGAATCTTATCAGCGCCGTCTCTCAGCATGGAGACGTCTCATGTCGTTCTTCTGATGGAACAATTTCACTTATCAGATCTGAGGCTGCGTCTGATGTGCAGGGCTTGTCATTTTTTGGCTCATCACTCCCGCGACCTACCCGAGGTTGAGTAAGGTAATCAGCATTAATCTACACAGGCCTGTCAGCTTCGCTGATGCCAAATGACTGCGTAAGCCCTCAGTACTTTAGGGAGGCAGAGCCTTGTTTGGAAACGTTCACACAAACACGAGTTTTTCCCAGAACGGTTCAGGGTGAAATTCTGGTACGCTCCGCAACATGTGGCCAGCATTCAGCGAATTTCCCTTCTTCACCGCAGTGGAGCCAGGAATCGTTCACGTTTGGCTGCTGACAGATTTTTACTGGTTGTCGACGGGAAATGAACCAACCGTTAAAAGTGCAGTCTGTAAAATTCAGGGGTATTCCTTTGAATAAAAGGATAATGATAGTCAGAAGTATTTTTTATTAGTGTATAATCGGGTGAATATAAAAACTGTTTACATTAGCTTTGAAGAAGTACTTTATATCTCCAGAGGGAGCAAGTCCACCAGAGTGGACAGACTCAGGTTCTGGCTTTAGAGAGGGATCTTCACGTTTAGAGGTGGAAGTGGCAGGAAGACGATGATGGAATGTTTTGCTCTAAAAACCGGCGAGGAAGAAGACGATGGATACGTCTTTTGCTGCGTTACTGTTTTGTGTCTTGAGAAATGGACGATCGCATTTACCATTCAGTACGAGAAAAATGGAGGGTTTGTGAAACACGCAGTCAAATGAAACATGAAGACCCGACTTGTGAAACCATTGAGAGGTAAATAATAATAATAATAATAATAATAGAAATACTGAACTTAATTGACATAGTACTTTTCAAACAATGTCAAAAAGTAGATTAAATGGCAGGATAAAACAACTGAATAAAAGTGAAAACATTTTAAATGCTAATTGAAAGGAGCACAAAATGATAAAAACAGAATTCATAAGAGGCGGAAGGAGTTACGGAACCAATAAAACGCTCAAAATTCAGACCAAGATCTCAGTGAAACCGTTAATATAAAGATGTGTTTTCAAGAAGTGGATAAGGAGCTAGCCATTGTGATCTCCTAAACATAAATTCTCCACTGAACAGGGGCTCCTCGCAGCCCATCCAGGGGGATTCAACTCGGCAGGTGATGGACGCCTACATGGTGAGGAGTTTTTGCTCCCCCACTAGTCACATTTCCCCCTTGTAGTGCAACACGACCAGCTCCGGGTCGGCTCAGAAAGCTCAGACATCAAACCAGGGTCCGAGTTCTCACTGTGCTGTCTCTCCTCCCTGGGAGAGCGACCTCCCCAGAACCGTTCGTCTATCTGTTGCCTGCCGAGTTGAATCCCTCAGGTGGACTGCAAAGCCCCCACTAGTTTTCCTCTCAACGGTCTTTAACTTTACCTTCTTTAATGGTGAGGGTTCACCCAAAAACATATAAAAATATAAATGTATCTAAAGTAACTTCAATCACTTACAGGCTCGTTGATAATACTTTGAGGCCATTACATCAATTTAACACTTGAAGGACACCGTGGATTCTTGGATAGGGAGGGGTGAGCTGATGTGTGATATAAGTCGCAACCTGGAACTAAATATCACACACTGCACCTTTAATGTGTGCCAATGAACTTTTTGGGGGGGAATTCTGCAGCTGATGGAGGAGCGTTGATGAAGGTCGGCGCTTTGTCTTACCTTCCTCGGCCCACCTGTTTTCATCTCATAAACATCTATGGTGTAGTTGGTCCTGCGGCCGTAGTTGTCAAACTGGATGTTCCCAGTCATGCCGTGCACTTGGACCTGCCAGGAATGACACGCACACACACACACACACACACACACACGCATACACACGCACACACACAAAGGGGAATGTGTAACCGCCGTCACCTTCCATATATAGCTGTTATTAAGGTACTCATGTCCATGGAGCTACTGGAGGGTGTGGAGTGTCTTTTAATCAAATGATGAACTGGATACGCTTTAATAAAATATGTAGTTTTATGCTAATGAGGGCCTGGATTTGAGTGAGCTCTGTGCAGCGATATCTGGGGCCGGAGGGAGGAGAACACTCCACTCTCTCTTCCCTTCTCGCTGTCACTTTCCATCTTTATCACACTCCCGCTCTCTCTATCTCAGCTTCACTTCTTCCAGCCTTTTTCTTCACTTATCTGCCCTCTCCCTTCCCCCGCCCCCCACTTCTCCATGTCTTTCTGTCTCGTCGTCCCCCCACGCACCGTTTTGAGAGCTCTCTCAATGTCGATGCCCTGGCTCCAAGGTACGGCCGGATTGGCCAGGCAGTCTCCGGCGCTGCCCCGGCGGGAGACGTCCACGCGTTGTCGCCGCAGGTACCTGAAGGCCTCTGCGATCACCAGGATGGCGTCGTGGGTCAGAGCTGAAGTGTACTGTTCAAAAGCGAAGCAAACAAATAGCAACAAAAGACAAACGGCATTGTGAGAATAGAGAGAGGCAGGAGATAGAAAACCGGCAGCTGAGTTCTGGAGGTTCTTGAGCCTGACATGTAAAATGGTTTTGTCTAACCGTGAAGATATAAAAGCATATAAAATCATCAGTGTCCTTGAAACTTAAAACAGATCCTACTTTGAAGAATGTCTAAGTCTTTGCTACAGGCTCAATACTGTCTGAAAGCCAGACTTTGTTTGTCATATGCTCTGGTCCAATTAAGACAATTTCTGTTTTGTCAGTTCAGTGGAAGAAAGTTTTTTGGCATCTAACTTCTTACGTCACAAAAGGCCGTCAGAAAGTTACATCAGCACACCGGGATCTTACAGGCAAGTACAACGGAGTGTCATCGGCGTAACGATGAACCCAAACCACCGTATCTTTCTGTGATACGCTCAAGATTAACCACGTATAAGGACAATAAAATCTGACCCCCGAGGCAAACCACACCTGACGGAAGAGAATGACAGGTTACAGGATTACAGATAATACAAATATTTTCCGTTGGATCGTTCCCATTTTTTTATTTGGGGGTCGCCACAGCAGATCAACTTGTTCCTAAGATTGATTTGGCCTTGTTTTGTTTTTTTTAAATTGGATGCCCCTCCTGACGCACCCTCCCATTTCTCTAGGCTTGGGACCGGCACTAGACGTGGCTGGGTAGGCTGGTACCACTGAGGACCTTGCCTGAGGGTCCACACTTGATTTCTGCCACACTTTCTATTGACTGGGATTCAAACCCCAGTCTCATGGTCTAAAAGTCAGGGGTGTAACCCACTGAACCATCCAGCTGCCTTAATTCCAGCTAATTAGAATAAACTTTTATATGTACAGTAAAAAAAAAGAAAAGAAAGCTTGTAAGCAGATATTTAATTAAATTAATGCAGGTTCGAAATCATTTCATTTGCATCTCTGCGAAAGATCAACTCCACCTTCCTCATGATGAATATGCTTTGATTAGGCCGACTTTTCTGGTGGTCTTGACTTCTTTCTTAATCTTTTTATCCACCACCGTCTGTTACTCCAGCTTCGCTTGACCCCCCCCCCCCCACCCCCCACCCCCCCACTGCGGGTTGAGCCGGTTGTTTGTGAAGCGCTGCGCCGTGACAAAACCTAATTAAATGCCATTCAAAATCCAATTCTTTCTTGATCATTGTTTAATTAGATGTAAATTGAATCAGCGATATAACCTTGCCTTCCCAACCGCCCATCAATATATTGATTTTTGAAAAAGGGGTTGCAAAGCAAAGATGAGGAGGCGGAGAGGTGGGAGGGAGAGAGAGTGACAAAGGAAAACAGAGGAATAAAGGAGGAGAGGAGCGGATGGAGGAGACTTCAGACGGGGGACGGTCGTTGCATTCCGTACGCACAATGAAAGGCCTCGCGAACAACGTACCTTCAGAGGAGCATTCCGGGCTTCTGGGAATTCTCTTTCATCTAGCCGCTCCCAGCGCTGCATGAACTGCTGAACAATCGGGTTCTCAGGGTTGACTATCTGAAACCCTGAGATGTTGGCTCCGCCGGCGAAGACTTTGTCCAAGCTCACATTAGAGAATCCCTGAGATGAGACGCAGGGAGAAAAAAGGCGTCAGGGAGAGAACCTCGCGAGCGTTCCCCTTTGAGGTTTTTTTTTTCCTTTCTATTATGTAAAACACTTAGTAAAGTGTGTGCGGTGCTTTTATTACTAATATAACTCCGTGCAGTGACAGGAACATGTGTTGTGCAAATGTTCAAACGTGTCGCCCCACGCTTTGCAGTGCAGCGTTGATCGACCTGCCAACTTTAGGAGCGGAGCGAGATCGTGCGGAAAGGTCCTCGTTTGACGCGAACCAGATGACCCCGACATGTAAACAATCAAAAAAACAAAAAACAAACAAAGCCGGATATAATCCAAAACAACTTCCTAATGCATCTTCAAAAATGAGAGAAGAGTGAAAGAAAGAAGCAGCCGGTTGATCATTTCTTCCATCTTGCGTTCTCAGACCCTGTTTGTTCCTCCAGGAGCAGGTAGTTGGTTCGTGACTCGCGAGACGACGACAGAATGAAACAATTATCTGATATACATTGTATTTAGAAAGTATTCACTTTTTTCATCCGTGGATCCCTGCTTAAACCGTTTAAATTCACTCCCCCCTCATCAATCTACACTCCATACCCGCAACAACGAATCAGAACCAGAAGTTCGGATTGTTTGTAAACCCGTTTAAGAAGAAGTACTGAAATATCCCACCGACAAAAGTATTCAGACCTTCACTCAGAACTTATTCGGAGCACCTTGGGCAGCGGTTTCACCCTCCTGTCTACTCAGGCATGACCCAACCAGCTTTGCACACCTGGATCTGGTGATGTTCTTCCATTCTTCTCTGCAGATCATCTCAAACTCTGACAAGTTGGACGGGATTTTAGCTTTTTCTGGTCCCTGTTTTTTAGTTTTTACAGTTTAGACCTAAAATTTTTTTTTAAAAAGCTGAAAGGTCCTTCTTTTTGATTTGGTGATTATTATTATTATTATTATTATTATTATTAATACATTTTGACAGAATTTCATTATTGAAATGTAATTGCTTATTGTCCCTGCGCCATATTTTTCAATAAAAGTTGGATTGTCCCGACATTGGTCTCCATCTTGGATTGGGTTCTGGCTGGGCCCCTCATAGAAATTCATGGAGTCATCCCTCAGCCATTACTCTGTGTTTAGTGTGGTTGTCCTGTTGGGATTTGAACCTTCAGCCCAGTCCAGAGTCCAGAGACCAGAAAATCTAGAATTTACTTTTCCACGAACTCCAAGTGGGCAGTGATGGATGACCTTCTGCAAGTCTCTCCAATCCGCATCCAGGATCTCTGGAGCTCAGCCAGGGTCACCATCAGGTTCTTGGTCACATCTCTCACTCTTACCGAGGCCTTTATTTCCCAATTGCTGTGTTTGGGTGGGCGAACAGCTCTAGGAAGAGTCACAGTTGAGTTCCGGTTGCGAATTATGGAGGCCACTCGGTTCTTAGGAGCCTCCAATTTTCTTCTTCTTCTTCTTCTCCAGGTCTTTGCAGATCCTCAACACAATCTGAGTCTGCAGGCAGGTCTTTCAACCTCACGGCTTTGATGTGTGACCTCATATAGACAGCTGTGTGTTCCTCCGAATCCGATCCAATCAGGTGAATTTACCTGAGCGTTACTCCAAACAAGTTATAGAAACATCTCAAAGATCCTGAGTCAGTGGAGATGATGTTTACGTATAAGGCTGCGACTTATTCAAAGTGCAGGTATATATTATATAGTGTTAAATCATGAGAGGAGTGGATTCTTTTAAAGATGTGATTAAAGATTTCAATGGGAAAACTGTTAATTGTTAGATTACAATATATTTGACTTCATATCAAGCAGTTTTACACATTTTCTTTTCTTTTCTTTTTTTTTCTTTTTACAAATAGTTGATCTTCTACCAGCTTTAAGTTTTTTTTTTGTTTAACCCTAAGATCTGTGGCCTGGAGTTATTTCTTTTTATGGTCAAATTGCTGTTTTTCTGTGTCGGATCTTCACCCCATCCATCAGAACACTGCTCAAAATACTTAAGGGAACACTTAAATCATCACAGAATAAAACCTCTCGGATCTGGATCCGTCCAGTTTGTGAGAATCAGTTTCGGCTGATTTGGTTCAAATGAAAGTGACAAAAAAAGTGTCTTTTTTTTTTTTTACAGTGTAGAAAAAATTTGATGTGTGATTTAAGTGTTCCATTAATTTTTTTTTTTTGGAGCAGCGTATCTTTCGGTGAGTGCTTCACCAGCATCAATGCTAAATGATCCTTTCTTCGCACAGAAAGGAAGAACTTTCCTGTGTTGCTGGTTAAAAAGTTAAATAGAATTTATTTATTTACTTGGGAAAATGATTCAGCTGAACATTTGAAAAACATGACAAGAACTATATAAGCAGTAAAGACTTTTTTTTTGTTCCTCTTTATACAAAAGCCTTTAATCCATTTTTATCGCAGCATTTCGTTCTTTTCGCTGAGACTCAGTTCCATCACAGGCAGAAAAAAAAACAAGTCCCACTCCCTCCCAGGAGAGCGGCTTGATTGTTACTCACCAGATTGGCCAGAATGTAATGGTAACCTCGACTGTTCTTCCCCAAGGTCACGACCTACAGGAGAGAAACATCGATACAGTAAACCAACCGTGAGATGAGAGCCCAGAACCCAGAACCCAGAACCCGCTGTGAGCGGCTTCAACAACCGCAGTAAATTCCGCCAATGATTCTAAAACACAGCAAAATTGACGGTGAGAAACCTGGAGTGAAGAGGAAGTGTAGGAGAGGAAGAGGAAAAATAAATGTCGATTATCGTGCGCCTCCACACGACTGTTGGAAGCGAAGGTGTAGGAATGGAAACCAAAAAGAAACATTCAAATGAATTTACAGCGAGACGCTGAGATGTAGATTTCGCGCCGCTTTGAAAAGATCACACCTTCTGGATCGTAGCAGCATGTTTCCACCTACGCGGCCGCGTCTGAGAATTAGTAGGCGGAGTTCTGCTACAAGACCATATGCTGCAATTTACTCCCCACATCGTCCTCTTCCTCTCTGCTCCCTGCTAGCGGATAAATCAAATAGTGATGCTAAACTGTGTTGGCTTTTTCTTGCGCATAACGTGTTGGACGGCGTCGCCGTCGCGGCCTTTTGCGAGGTCTGTTATTTATGAGTTTGCCGTCTGCTACCCACGGACGTCTGAGCGTCTGTCAACCGTGTCTCGCTTTTCATCTGCGTTCCACAAACACGGCAACGCGAGTTTACAGCAAAATCAGCATGTTTGCACGTGTTCTGGCTCTGACTCCGTCACAAAAACAAACTGTCAGTTTATTGTGTGTGTGTGTGTGTGTTTGTGTGTGTGTGTGTGTTTGGATCATTTGCGGCATTCCTGCTGAGCGGATGGATGAAAAGCTTGTATCTTCACATCTCGGGCTGGAAGGAATCTTCAAATTTCTCCCACTTTGACAACAATTATAATAGAATCTGTCTGGGATGGACGTGAAGTGGGGCGTTTGCTCAGATATACAGTAGCACCAAACATCATTACACTCATCCTGGGTTGGACCGAGAAGCCTCACAGATTGAATAAACACTCATCTCCACGTTTCACGGACATCTGAAGGTCGTCCGTGAAACGGGGGGGGGGGTAAAAAAAAAAGATGCACAAGATAACACATTCTGACAGCTTCCCAATCAACGAGGCTTTAAACTTCCGACGCTGCAGGAAGCCAGACAGAAGTAAAAAAAAAAAAAAAGAAAAGAAAAAGCGAGACAGTGACATAGAAGCGAAGAAGAAATTAGTTGATTGTGATGCAGAAATAGCTTAGAGGAAGGGAGCGTTGTATGAAAAGAAAAGCTCTGCAGCACTTCCAGCGCGCCGATATCACAGATAGATGGATTACAGCCTCTCCACCCGCTGTGACGTCTCACGCAAGCCTGGTTTCTAACTTTGCTGCATTTTCCTGGACGAACGCCGCTCAGCTTAGCAGCCCCCTCCTCTAACTTGAACTCCGGCCGTGAGCCTCCTCACGCCAGTCCTGGAGCTGGGAACCCCCACCCCCGACCCCCACCTGCAGCCTCCTCCAACCTCCTGCAGTCACAGCCAGTCTGACAATGCCTCGGCAGCAAGCTGGAACCTTCACAGACGCTGATGACATGGAGATACGGAGATCCTGCAGCTAGATCACACACAAACACACACACACACACACACACACACACACCTTCCTCCTAAAGTGCTTTAATCAATCTGGCCACGAGACCTGGCTCCAGTTGAGTTGGACCAGATTTTGTTGTTACTAGTTATGATGCACAATTAGCGAGACCGTTTCTTTTTCTTTCGTGTTTTTCGTGTTATAAAATGTTTTCTCATAAATATGTCTGTACAATCCATGTTATAGAGCCATTTTATCCTAAATAGTCTGACTCAGGTGGAATATAGGAAGATTTTCTTCTGAAATTAAAGAGATTAAAGTAAGAATTATGACTTACATTATGTTTAATAAAAATTAAAAACGGCTCTAATTCTCTTCTGTACATTTTGAAATGGGAATACCGAATATAAAATGTGTTTCCTTGGATGTAATATAGTAAAATTATTCTAACAATCATGTTAGATAACTTTTTTTTAAAGTTCATGTACCACATGCAGTACCTCACAGTACCTCTAGGGGTAACCCCCATTCTAGAAACCCAGTATCGGACTATTGTTAGAAATTTGGTCTTGGCAAAGCAGTTATTGCGTTACGTCCAAAAACACGTTCCACTATCATCTTCCTGATATTTCATATTTACAAGAATGGGACACACAGATGGAGATACGCCCCAACAACGTAATGCCTCCGCAGCGTTTGTGGATACGGAGGCGAAAGATTCCACCTACGAGGACCGGTTCTGGCGAGAGCTCACAGTTACAGATACAGTGTGTTAATCAGGGAGGCGTTTGGCTGTTTCACTTGGGAGAGCGCCAAGCTCCAGTTAAAATATTTGTATCTCACAAAAAAAAATGAACACAACAGAAATAGAGGCTGATTAAAATTTTCTCTTCAGCTTAAAAATGATTCCTTGAATGAAATCACAGACGTACCTGAAGTCCCTGGAGAATTTATTTGAATCTTGTGGACAACATTTATATATCTTGTGAGCACAAGATACATTCTGCATTGAAGGCAGGCCTTCTGAATCCACTAGTGTAGCTTTTGCCAGTTGTGCTTCAGTATGCGCCCTCAATAATTCCTGCTGATGACGATCCCATATCTACGAGCAGAAGCTGTTAGACTATGATTCTCAACCCAATTTCTTGTAAATCGAACTTTGTAAGCCCTGGCCGGTACATTTTATGTTCTGTGGCGGCTTTGTCCATCAACAGACGATTGTGGATTAACAGAAAAATCATCTCCTGTGAAAAACACATTTCATGTTTTTCTCAGGGGACTTCAGGGGCGCCGTACAGTCAGTAGATTTGATATTATCCTGAAAAATTACCCAGATATCTTGGATTTTCATCCAAGCCCCCGCCGCTTCTTGAATGGATTTCCGCTGTTACTCACCTTTACCGCAGCTACGCACAAATAAAAGCCTAGCTACCAATTATTCTGTTTCCTGGAGTGGCGCACTAGAGAATGAATGTGTTTAGTGTTCTAATAATGAGATTCCTCCTTTTCTTTTCTATCCTGCCCTCCTGCACTATCCGCTGCCTGTCTCCACCCCCACCTCCTCCACCACCACCACCACCTTGTCTTTTGCCGCGTACGGAGAGCAGAGCGGAGTTTGCTTTAAAGCCTGACGGGGACAGACAACCACTTCGACCTTGAATTCACCCTCATCCACATTGGGACGTGCCTCTGGCCCCTCCAGACGGAGAACCCGATGTAAAACTACAGCGGCACATTCTCAGCAAAGAACGCCAGACTGTTTTCTCCCAGTTTGACCTCTCCTCAGCGGAGGTCACCTCAGCGCGGGAGAGGCAGACTAAGACTGATAAATTACTCTATAAGGTTGCTTGAAGTTTGGTTCTATTGGACGGAATAAAAACAACTTCTTTCTTAGAGGTTTTTGAAAAAAGAAAAGGAAAAAGGAAAACACGTTACTGATCCTGATGTCTTTGTGTTCCCTCTGGGAATTCTTTCTAACATCATAACAAAAACAAGAATTTAACCCTTTATTGTCCTCACTAAGAAAAAAAAGTAAAGATATTATTTCTTTGCATATTTTATATCTTTGGTGGCATTTCTATCATTATCATATTTCATGAAAAATAGTCAGTTTTGATTTGATTAGCATAAACTTGACGTAAACCATGTTTTTAGAAAACTATTTAACCCTTATTTTTTTGGTAAGTATCCACTTACATAAAAAAAAGTGGAAAATTTGCCCGTCCATTTATTCAAGGGGTCTCTGTTCGCTTGTTTTGTGCGAACCAAGGTTCTGGTGGCGTGGTGGCCGTCCCGTTTCCATTTTCTTCTGCTTGTAAGGAGTCGCAGAGGGTATTCCAGACGGACTTCCCTCTCCCCAGCAGGGCTCCCCAGCTCATCCCAGGGAATCATGGAGCATTTCCAGGCCAGATGAGCTGTAAAATCCCACCAGTGAGGTTTGGGTCTACATCTGGTTTACGATGAAAAGCAAACACTAATTGAATCACTAATTCACATAATGGTACTATGACATGGCTTTTAGGGGGGGGGGGCATGCTAACCTTGCAGAGATGGAGGAGTTGGATGGAGTAACGACATGCAGAACGGCCAAAGTGTTATTCATAGACGATCTTGGCGGCTGTTTCTTCAAGAGGCTCAGAACAGAAGCGGTCCATTCCTCCCAGCACAGAGGAGTGAATTTGAGATGGATACTTTAATACAAAAAGGACGTTCCTCTTCTCCAGGCTCCATTATTTCTGCTTCGACACTCTCGGTACCAGTGCTCTTGGTGGAGGACTGTGATATTAAAGCTGCAAAGTTAGCAGGATATCTGCTGCTGGCTTTCCACCATATAGAGATGATTGCGTCTGCCATCGGCCCAGGAGCTTCAGAAGTTCTGTTCAACTGTTCAACTGCAGACAAATGCAGACAAATGAAAGCTGTTTGGCTTTTTTCAGTCACACCAGCATCGGAGTAACTGGCTTTATTTGTCAGGGAATGTGTGGATAAAAAACTTCCCCCCAAAGAATAGAGAAAAAAAAAAAAGAAAAACAGATCAGTACCGAGTGGAAATTGGTGTTCCTCAGGGCGTGACTAGAAACGGAGCTTTTAACCAGAATGGAGTTTTGTGAGGTAATAATGATTAAAGTTCCTAACCCATTTATCCCTAAATAAATATAGCATAAAGTACCAAACATCACAATTGGAAGATTAATATCAATAGAAGAATACACTTTATATTATAGACCTATATTATATAAATATATATTCACTGACAGGGATCAAGGTTATTTGTCTTTATTTATAAAGTTAAAAACAAAGAAGATCTTTTTAGCTCAGACTAGCGAACAACTTTCTTTTTGAAGCTCTGATGGCGACACGCGGATCACAGAACCCTGCTCTCCGCCTCTCATTCACTGGTAGCGTCAGCGGGTCACCTTCTGTTTAATGATAACGATTTAATCCCATTAATGCTTTAATAGTAGTTAGTTAATGACCCTAAACGGTTCCAGCGCCGCATATCGCCGGCTTTACATGGACCCTTGGCCTCTCCTCTCAGCGGCCCGGAGAAAAAATTGGCCTCATTCAACAATATGTTCTTCAGAATTTTCATAAATTTTGTTTCTTAATAAGACTCCTAAGAAAAAACCTGGGTCGGATTCAAGAAGCCTTCGTAAACCGCCAAGTTGTTCACGCCCGTGTTCTTATGTTGGTGAATCCCAATGTTCTCTTAAGCAGGAAGCTCAACACGGGTCACAACCTCTGACGCGCTCAAAGAAAGGAAAGACAAAAATACACGCTGAAAAACTTTATTTTCCAAATATTTCGTTTTGGATTAATCGTAAGATATAAAAATCTCAAACGATCAATCGTTGACTGACGAACATGAAGAGTAAGTCGTTGTGTCGCGTTTATTGATTTTAAAATTTCTATTTTTAATTTTTAAATTCTTATCATAAATGTTTATGAACGGAAAAAAACGTTTTTTTACATCAAAGCCTGTGTCGTGCAACAGGAAAATTGAAAAGATTGTTTTTCGTCAACATGCAGCGTCACTCAAACGTTGGTAAGAGGGATTCCTGAGAGTTTGTAGATTCAAATCCAAGAAATCAAAATAAGAAAAACATTAGTGAAGTCCAGACTCGCGTGAGTGCGGTTTAATAACAAACTTCTACGTAAGAACTGTCGGTTGGTGATTGAGGCCCGATGTTCTCCTCTAGGATCGGCGGCACAATCATATCAGCGGAGACTTTAGCTCAGGTTCACGCCCCTCGTCTCGTCTCCTCCGTCTTTTAGAAACAAACTGGGAAAAACGTCGGCTGTGCGCTGGAGAGGCTTTGATGAGGCGAACTGGAAGGTTGGGCGCCGCGGTACCTTTATTACAGATTCTATTTACACGTGTGTTTTCCAATATGTTATACAAGCATACAAAAGTCTTCCTCTGTTTTACAGAAGGCCAATATTCGCCTCTTATTTCCCCGTTTCATCAACAATATTGAGGATACATGACCTTTCTTTTTTTTTTTTCATCAGCTGCTGGCCTTCTTGTCCATTCTCTCCCACTCCCGCGACTCCTTATCTCCCACTGTCACCCCCCTCCCCTCCCCTCCCCTCTCTTGAATTTGATTTATCATTAAGATTTCACATACTGCACCGCATCCAAGTGCGGATTTCTCTCCCGGTTCTTTATTCAGGAGCCCAAATCGGGATATGGAGGATCTCCTTTCGCTCCATGAAGAGATAATATGGCCACCCTTCACGCCTCCACAGGCGGCGGAATATTGTTCTAACAAATCCCCAGATGTATCTCAGGGTTTTTTTTTCTTCTTCTTTCTGTGAATCCTTTCCGCCGCATGAAAATGCATTTTTGCGGCTGGCAGATTGTTCAATGTGACTGCCCGTCTTTGAACAGCTTGTGTGCCCAGGGCCTGTCCCAGACACCGTTCACCATTTTTCTCCCCTGCCTGTCTGCCTTTTTACGCTTGTGATGAGCAGGTGGATGCCTCTGAGCAGGCTCCACTACAAGGAGCGCGGGGGATGGAGGGGGGGTGGGAATGTAAAGTCAGATATGATGCTGTATTCGCGATTTCATGCAAATAAAAACGAATACTTGCACGCCACTAGTTCGCTCCTCTCAATCATTCTTGAGGATACTCCAAAGTTCTCGTTAATACCCACCTTTCGCCGTTTAATCACATTTTTCTCATCGTGAAACGTCGCCAACCTAGACTGTTTTCGGAATAAACACCGTCCTCGGATTTGATTCAGTGAGCAGCGCTGGCACAGACTCCTGAAGGGAGGGGAAGGGCTGCCGTTGGGGTAATTTATCTGCAGTGCAGTCTATTGATGGAAAGTCCTGGGGCAATAAATCCTGAGTGGTTGTTACAGCATGAAAATAATAATAATGGGATGTTGCTTTCTCCTCAGTGTCCCAAAACAACCCCCCGAGAAAACCGCTTCCTGAGGCTTGTGATCCAGAGAGCTGTGTTTTCTAGGGTTTGGTAGGGTCCCTGAATGCTAAATGGTCTCAGGGGAAGGTCAGACCGAGACCCCAATGAATACACTTCAGGGGAGATGTGAGACCTCGGTCGGGGTAGAGAGACCAGGGCTACGTTTCTGGAACCAGACCTGGGAGGGGAGCTGATTGGCTGGGCTTTTGTCCATGGTGCTCAGCCCGGAGAGGCTTCTTTGAACTGCCATGATGTAAATAGAACTTTTCCAGCTTTACAGCACCGGTCAGCATTCACCCATCCACACAAACATTCATACAGCAATTACCCAGGATGCCATGCGCATCGTCACCTGCCTCATCAGGAGTGGTAACCATTCACGCAACTTCTGGTTCTGTCTAAAAGAAACGACTGTCCCCAACACCCTGGCACGGATTGGACCTAAAGGGGCTTTAAGGGCGCACACCTTCACCAAAACTCAACGGTATTTAGATTAAAAATTAATCCAGTGCTCGATTATTAATCTAACCTCATTAAAGCCCGCAGCCTCTGCCCTGTGGGTCTGGAGGGGGGGGGGGGGGGGGGGGGGGGGGGGGGGGGGGGGGGGGGGGTGGAGGAGATCAGCCAAGCAATACAATTTACAAATGCAACAAAAATATATCATATTTTCCATCAGGAAAGTTAATCAAACTAAGAAATCCGGGTAGATTTGAAATTATACTTAAGGGTTAGAATCTGAAAACGTGTCGCATGTGAAAACTGACGGCAGCATGATGATATCCACGAATAACTTATTATTATTATTATAAATAACCATTTAAGAAGTTTGAATAATAATTTACTGTTTACAAACTTCATTATTTTCCATTAAAAAGTAATCAAAAAAGGTTAATTTCATAAATTTCAGAAAAAATGGGAAACATTTTTTAATCAAAACCCTATAAGTCTGATCCAGTTTGAAACTGAAACTAATCTATTCATTTAATGAAAAATAAGGGTTTATTTAAAGAAATAATGTTTTTTTTGTTTAAATATTTTCTTACTTTGGCATCTTGAATCTTGGATCTAAAAATGCTGCTTTAAAGTGTTTCAATAGAATTTTTAATTCATGACAAAGCAAATTTTGAATGTTAAGTCATTCTTTATGGAATAAAGTCCCTGATTGATCGGGACTCTGGAGACACGCCGTCGTCCAAATGTCCTTATAAAAATATACAAAAAACTCACTTGTAATAATCCAAACTGCTCACATTAGCCAGATTTTTTGATAATGTAAGACTTCAGGAAGAAGCGGATTGAACCAAAAATACCCCCGTGGCAAGTATTTAAAAAAGGACTTTGAAGACGCCATCTGGGGTCCTTGTGATAGACATCTGAATTAATGCAAAAACATAATCAAAAGAATAAACTTTTGAAATAATAATAACCTAACCAGTAGGGAAATTCTTGGTCATTTACTTTAAACTGTAGAAATATAATGCAGGAATAGGAATGCCATAATCTTGGATTAATATCTTCCCCGATGCCTGAGCTCATGTTCGGTCAAACTGTGTCGACTCAAAATGAAGGTACATGCAAACGGGCATGGAGGATAATCCTCAAATGTTACACGAAGTACCGGCTCTGAGGTCCAGAAGTAGGCGGGAAGGTCTCAGGACTTGGTCACAGCCTCCGCCCTCATTACTGGAATAAACTCAACGGAGTTGCAGGATGTTCAGGTATTTTTCCGGCTAAGTATTGATTAGAACAAATTAGCTTTGTTGAATGTGATTTTTTTCAAAGTTGCCGGCATATCTGGATTCGTAGGTGTCTGGAACGACGTTGCCAATATGGCTGGTCTATTTGTCAGGAAAACTTTGAGGTCAGCTAGCTACGTTTGACTGTAAAGAGCGTTAACTCGATAGCTAGCGCCGCTCTGACAGCTGTGAAACTTTCTTATTCGTCTTTGTTTCTCAGTTGCTACCAGCCACAAACTGCATTTCTACTTCATGACTACTTATTATTCATTATCCACACAATCTGTCATGTCGCCAAGGCAACTCCGATGCTCAGCCACTTCTCACAGGCACAGGGAGAAAAGAGCTAGAGCTAGAGCTGACATCAGCCGATCTAGTCGAGACCGGTGCAAACAAATGGTAGCAAAGAAGGTTATAGATTACGTGAGCCAAGGTTTAGCCTTATTGCAGATGCGTACCACTTCCCTATCTGGGGATAATTCTGAACTCCACGAGCCTCATGTCCTGGTAAGAGAAGATTCGTTCTGTGATGGGATTAGTCCAACTGTAATAATAAAACAAAATCCACTGAGCTGATTCCTATTTCCCCCGGAAATCTTGGAGGAGCCACCGTGCCTCTCGATCCTCTCTCAGCAGCGGCGACCTTGAGGGATTGAAGCGTGACGTCGACGTTACGTCACATGGACACAGTTCCTCCGATCTGTGGTATCATGCAGAAATGAACTCTACTCCTCTAGAGCATTAAAAGGGTTAAAAGAACCTCAGCAGCAGGAAGGATCCAGCAGGGCTCCATGAATCTGACAGTGGGCACCGTCTGACACTTTTTGCTGTGACTGCCCCCGCGGGGGGGGCCAGTTCAACCCTGGTTCCGTCGCATGATGGCCCAAGAGGAGGCGGCTGCAGAGATAAGTCCACTGTGACTCGTTCATACGAGCAGAGCCAGCCAGATCATTACGATTAGCTCCGACAACAGAGAAAATCCCACATTGGGTTTGGTTCTGAAATGTAGGACGCTGCTAGCTAACAAGGTTAGCTCTTGTTCAAAGAGTCAAACTTGTATTTTTATCACTCTTTGTAAAAGAGGGGAACAAGCGCTTCAAAACACCAGCAGACAAAAATGTGATTTGTAATGAATATCTGAGTTTTTATCTAAAACTGACTCTGATCAGGGAAAGGAAGATTAATTCCGTGTAGCCCCGGATCAAAAGAAAGTAGGAGAAATACATCCCAACAATTACATTAGACACAGCCTTCATCTTCTATTTCTACTTCATGTCAGAACGTCGCGATCAAATTGCAATCATAATAATAACAGAAAAGAAAAGTTGCTGAGGCGAGATTGTGAGGCCCAGTGACTCTAAATTAATTTTAATAAAAGATATTCAGGGGCTGGCTGCCTTATAAGCAGGCGGAGGAATGTCGGGTGGAGCCAGGCGGGCAAACAGAGGTGAGGCATGGCGTAAATAACCACTCATGCATTCATGGTTATTGTGTTTCCGTTACTACAAGGACTGGTGGGTCTTTCTTTTCCTCAGAGGCTGGAGGGTTTTTAGGACCGAAAGGGATGAATCACCCGTGGTTTCTACAAACGCCTGCTGACGCTCCGACCTCTCACTCTTCAGCTAACAGGCAGCCCTGAACTACAAAAACCCTGATCTGAGATCCACATAGAGGTCAGTGTTTATTCCATTTAAAAATCACTAAGTTATTAATTCTCTTTCACTGAATTAAAGAGATAAATGAGTCAGAACCAGTTTATTCCAACAACAGGTGCACACACCAGTGAGCCACTTAAACACCAGTTGCTGGTTATAATATTGTGGCTGATCGTCACAGATGGTAAATGATGTCATTCTGCAGACGCTTATAAGGTTTTTATGAGAACCAGCTGATTGTACCAACTGGTGTAAACACCAGTCAGCCACAACATTAACACCAGTTGCTGGTCATAATATTGTGGCTGATCATCCCTGATGTCATTCTGCAGACAGTTTAAAGGTTTTTATGAGTCCTTCATTACAAAATTGATCCATTTAGCTGTAGGCTAACCAGGTCCACCGATAATACTGATGTCCAGAAGATACAACCGGACTAGTTTTCTTCTTAACTGCTGTTTTTCAGAATTAAAGAGTCAATAATCTTATTATTTTGGTAGAAAAAAAAAAAAGGACTTGCAATTTGCTTAATTATGATTGCACCTTTGTTTCATGCGGCCGGTTGTTGTGATGTCAGCAATCGTCTCAGACTCATCGGTGAGCGACAGAAGACATACCGCGATGTTTCCATCGTTTTTTCCTCGGCGTGAGGACCTGCTGGAGTTCTATTGGTTCTGTGCGAGTCTCACCTGTTCCAGGATGGTGTTAATCCTGGCCACCTCGCAGTCGATCACGTAGCGTTTCTCCTGCCTCCTGTCCATCTCCTCGATGATGCGCTTGAACTCCGCTGCATCCGAGGTGCTGCTCACGGAGCGAGCCGTCACCTGCCAGTTGTTGGCGACCGCCGCCTCCATGATGGCCTGCAGGATGGAGAAACCTAGAAAAAAAAGAGGAGCGACAGAAAGGATTAGACGCCGACAAGAAGCTGCGCTCTGCTCGTTCAGCTGCACTTAGCAGGAAGTCACTCTTTCCTGAATCGAACGCCACGCCAGCTGCTCAGCTCTCACACTTATCAAGTAGTGGAAAAGGCGAAAACTACATTTCCCAGAAGTCTATCTGAAGCTGAAGCGCGGCGGCTATTTCTGCAGTGATGTGAAAAATAAATTCTGGAGAAGACTCCTGGTCCAAACAGGAGGTATTATTCGAACCTGGAACCTGGAAATAAATGAATCAGCTAAATAATATTAAAAAAAAACATAATAATATTATGATTATGTATTTGAAAAAAAACATAAAAAAAAAAATTTAATTTGTTTTTAATTCTGATAAAAAAAAATATTAGTGAAAAATTGACCATATATGAAGAAAAATTCTAAATATTTACATTTAAAACACTTAAATAAAACAAAAAATACATTTCCATGGGTGTGTTTTGTGTTTTTACTGGAGCTTTAATATTCTGACTCATAAGTACCAGTACATCCTTTTCTAACACAAATGCCCATTCTTGCTGAGCTCATGCCTAATTCTAAACAACAGAAGTCAGTAGGACTGTTCTCGGCCCATCTAACATGAACTTGAGTTTACTTCATGGAAAATACCGCAGAGGGGGAGCGAGGACACGATGGAGATGATCCTGTGGGAGTCAGAGGCTTTTTTTTTCTTCCCTTTTTTTGCTTCTGTGCTTTGAGTTTTTGAAATTTTAGTTAATGTAGACTTTATTCAGCAAGTGCCCTTAACTCTAAAATATGTGTACTCATGCAGACATATCTTTTCTATTATATGGAACATTTTGGTTTTTAACAAATTGGTTCTGGGGCAGCAGACAGAGCGACTGCTTTGAAAAAAAAAAAAAATGGCCTCATGATTATAAACTGCCTTTTTTGTTTGACAGATTTATTTACCACTAACTCACTCAGAATGAAGTGGGTTCAAATAAAAGTAGTTATACACTTTTGCTGTTAGCGTAGCTTCACTAAGCTCCTCTGAGGAAAAACAAAAGGCTTTGGTGCAGGGAAGCTATCTTTGCTGTGAAGTAATTGGTAGCGTTGGCTTTTGGCTGCTCATGTGTTGTAGAGGAATTTTTACTTGAATCCAAAGGTCAAAGGTCATCTCATTACAATCTTTCAAAAAACAGCGCCATCAAAGTTCGCCAAAACAGGTAGGTTCACCATCGGCGCCTCGTTCTCCTCACAGATGAGATCAGCTTCCCCTGAATAAGCCTAAGAAATGTGATTGAGCAGTGCATTATCGTAACAAACTGAAAAGAGAGGAATCACACCTCGATATTGTTCAAAGATCGGTTTCTGTTTTTTTAACGGGGCGCGTTCCGACTCTCGTACAGATAAAGACGATGAAAGATTCATCCAGGCCAGTGGGAGGAAGAGACGATTATGCCGGCAGATGAAAGGAGTGACGAGCTCCTTCTAATGATTAATTCACACATGAAATATTTTCATTTAACAGAGTTCTCAGAAACACGACGGTCAAATCTCAGGCCACAGAATGAATAATCTAGTCCTATTCCTGGAGCGGTAGATGGCACACATAAAAGGCTTTACTCTTCTCCTACGTAGAGCGGGCCAGAGCCGAACAGGAGGGTTATTAATAAAAACCAAGCACTTTGCTGGTGTTTCATTAAGCCCTGGACGAAGACGGCGCAGACTGTATGTACAATGAGCTTCTTTTCATTTTCACTGTTGGCCATATGCTTATAACTGGTAGGAAAAAAAGGGGAATAAGAAAACTAAACAGATTGAACATCAAATTCTGCCCTGCATACATAGACGAACAGATTTTATGTGACGATTAACATCATTGCACGAGATTGAGTTTTATATAAATTGACACACAATGTAAACAGCATGTCGTCAGAATAAACATTTCTCATATATGTTTGTTTTTTTTCCTACTGTGACACATTCCTCCGTTCGTCCTTATCTTTATGAACTGGCTGCAGACAGTCAACGACGCCACTACGGAGAAAAGAAGCAACCGCCTTTACAAGAAAAACCATTTTGGGACTTTTATTTCCCTGCTTTTATCTATTTCCCTTCCTTTCTTTTCCATATAAAAAAGTGAAACAGTCTTTTTCCCCGACTTGTAAATGCTGACCAGATACCGCCGCGCCGTCTGTGTCTGCACTCTAGCAGATGATCTTTTGGCAAGCGGCACAGCGAGCAGCCGAGTCCAATGCACAGTCTGTCATCTTTCCAGAGGTGCAGTGGCATGCTGCCTGGAGACGGCGGCCTACCAGGCTGATAGGGCAATCCAGTTATCAGGTGACATCTCTGAGGGGTTTACATCATAGTTCATAGGTGCAACATTTTGCCTCAGATGAGAGCTTGGAGATAAATCCTGTACACTCTGATACCCTGAAGTACCCTGATCAGCCTTTACATTAAAACTACTAGTGTAGTCTTTTGTTGCCAAAACGGTTCTCTGGTGCACAGGTTCGGTTCTGACGGATCACACAACACGGGCTAGCCATTTGTAGAGACTAGGGGAACAATGACCCTATCATCGGTTCAACAGTTGCCCTCCCTTGTTCATTTTGGAAGGCACTGACCTCTACAGACCAGGAAGTCCCTACAGGACAGGCTTGGTCTTGAAGATGCTCTGACCCATTCATCTAGCCACCACTAACTGGTCCTTCCTTCAGGTGATAGGATATGTCAGATGACATCCTGTAGAGATACATGAGATAGTCTGATCAGCCATAACATTAAAACCCCCTGCCTTATACTATGTTAGTTCCCCCCCAAACAGATGTCTGATCCACCTTTGGTGCTCATGATTTTCTCGCTGGTTATCTGTCCCTAATCCACTTTAGTAGGTTCTGCCAACTGCAGACTGGGAACACCCAACAAGAAGCTCTGACCCATTCATCAAGCCTACTCTTGGTTTAAGCACGTCAACTTCCAGGACATAATGTTCACTTTGCCGCCTCATAGATCTCACCCACTGACAGCTGCCGCTTGGCCCAGAACTAGTCCATCAAAGGATTTTAAAGTATAACAGCAAAGGCGGCGCTATGAAGGAAGCGGAGACTGTAAAGCCACAAAACGCCACCGACATTTGCTCAGTTTTTTTTCTTTTTCTGTACAACTCCCACAGATTTAGAATACTCTGCCATCAGACATTAACAATATTAACACATTTAAAGGCTTTTACGCTCAAGGCAAATTGTCGTCTCAAGGGATATATGCATATCTATATATATGTATACGTATATATATGTATATGTATATATATAAATATACGTTCTACACTTTATTATTGCACCTGATGGGAAACTATATAATGGGCTCAGCATGATGTATTATAAATATAAAACACATATAATATATGTTTTAGGTTGTTGTCTTATGTGTTCCAAAGTGTCGTGTTGTGTGCTTTAGTGTTTTAAAATGTTATCAGCGTTACTTATTAATGGCCTAATCAGGTACAAGGACTGTATAATATCTACATATCCTGGATAAGTTTGATCGAAATCTGACAAACCGGTGGAAGTCTCTTTCACACGCTTACATGCACAGAAAAAACTGTGTAAAAAAACATAGAACAATTTGAATTTCAAGGTAAAACAGAAGCTTCTTAGATGAACAAAAGGAAATCTTTCACCAGCGTCGGTCTCTTATACACCGCCTCACTTCATCAATGTTTCAATATCATGGATGCATTTTTCATCTTCTGCGGGCAGAATCTACCGGAGAACATACCTGCACAGCAGTGAAAGTCTCTCACATTAAGAGATGTCACAAAGTTAAAGTGGGTCAAAGCGGGTCTCCTCACATTCAGAAAACTTCTGAGAATACTTCATAGTTAAGGTAAGAATGCATCATTCTAATCCATAATTTATCCTGTGGCTGTAAATATCAGCTCAATAACCGAATCCTCTGCTGCTGGGAAAATATGCTAACACATCTCCGAAAATGTTAAATAATAAAAGGAAACATTCCTCACCGGGGAATGCTCTTGAGATTTCAATTTCTGAGGTCCAACGTGCGAGCAGATGAATTATGCTAACTCTTCTGGGGAAGAAGGAGACAAGTCCTGTCAATCAGATAAGAATCGCATGGAGCTTTTATTTTGAAACTGCTGATTTGTGCAGCGCTCATCCAGCCTCCGGCAAACCCTGAACTGTGTTGGGACAATTGGATTCATTTGAGATTCACAGGAGATTCCATTCTTGCCTAGTTCCACATTTGTATGGAAATTAAGAGATGGAATCTGGTGGTGGTAATAGTTTATCCACTAATGGATTCTTCTTTTTCCTTCGCTCATCAGAGAAGTTTACCGATGTGTAATGATTCAACTTAATCTGACAGCTTCTTTCTTCATCTCTAAGAGCCAGTTTAAAAAAAAAAGACACGTATTTCTGCGACGCTACGTTTTGCTGCATAGATTTACATTTGTCTGTCATCCCTCTTTGACCAGAGTCCATTTCATTTCCAGCCAATCGATGGATCCGAGCTACTAAACAGCAACAGAGGTCCTCGCAAATGCTTCTCGCTTGTGATATTTATTTCCAACATGCAGACAAGCTATGAATCCCTTTCACCTCAGCGCACTCAGGAGCCCGTCAGCTGTTTCTAAAAATGTAATACAGTCGGCTACATAAATTATGGAAGACAACAACAACATTTCCTTATCTCCATCTATAAATCCCTGCTGTACAGATGCGGCAGCAGGAGCCTGCAGCCGGCGGCTTCTGCTGATCGCGCTCCTCACAAACAGTCTTTGAGACGGGGAAGCATTTAACATGCCGCAACGCTTGAGTCACATTATAAACCGTAAATACAGACACGTGCACAGACAACGCAGTACAATGAGCAGTATTTGTGCATAGTTGTTTAATACGGGTTAGCTCAGATGAGTGTTTGTTACCTTATCATAGTCAGTGTAGTCGGGGTTGGTAGTTCGGAGTATCAGGTGGGAGTCTGTTCACATGGTTGGGGACAGCAGAACAATATATTTCACACAGGAGAGGATGTTAAGTCCAGCAGATGATATGTGATGAGTCTGTCAGAAAGTCTTCGGCATTCAGACTCTTTGGGGAGGTCGTGATCAAATGGTATCTGCCCCTGAGCAGCAGCAGGAGTCTGGGTACTGGTGGCGGTGGCTGTTGACTCTGCCGAGACCGATGAATAATGAGGGTGAGGAATCTGCGAGGACTGGCCAGCGATGGGGAGATGGAATCCACGTGAAACCAGTAGCTTAGACTGAGTGTCCGTCAAAGGCGTGAATGACAGAGTGGCGGTATGACGGACAGCTGTGGCTCGAGTGTGCAAGGGGATAGTCTCCAGTCAGAACGTCAGCTTCACTTTGATCACCAACAAAAGGCTGGTGTATGGGAAAAGTGTAGATTGAATATCTTTAGAAATGTAACCTGCCATAAGACTGACCCTAACATCCATCATCTTCCCGAAAAGTCAGGGATATTATGGCGCCGTCGTCACCGCAGCCGCAGCCGCCGCAGCCGCAGCCGCCGCAGCCCCCGCAGTCGCCACAGCCGCCGCAGCAGATCCTTTGTGTTTGCGCAATAATTCAAAAACCTTTGAATGAATCATTGTCAAATTTAATATC
Source organism: Lophius piscatorius (assembly GCA_009660295.1). Classification (NCBI taxonomy): domain Eukaryota; kingdom Metazoa; phylum Chordata; class Actinopteri; order Lophiiformes; family Lophiidae; genus Lophius; species Lophius piscatorius. Next base: position 70,870 of record VRLP01001559.1, on the reverse strand, counting down.
CAGGTACACCTTAGTGTGACAGATAACTTGATTGTTTTTGGGAAAGGTAAGTTTTAAATTTCAGACACCAGGGGGAGCTTTATCTCCAAAAGTGTTCGGTCCATAATTTCTCAACCGTTTGTCCGATTTAGTCCAAACTTGGTGTACATGAATCAACTTGATGAGATCTGTCTTATATATGCTGGATTTTACTTTTGTAGTTCATATTTTACTCACGATAGGGCACTTTTTGTGAAAAAACTGTTTTATTTTGGACATTACTTCCTAATCGTTGATCTGATTTAGTCCAAATCTGGTACATTGAATTGTCTCAAGGAGATCTATCTGTTAAATATCATACTTTACTCTAGTCGTTCATATTTGACTATTTAGGGATACATTTCTTTATTAAAACCACTGTTTCCCAGACGGGACTCCAAACTATTTCAGTAATTTTCTAACTTTTTACCTAATAGACCTTAGTGTGAGGAAGAACTGGATATATTTTAGGGAAAGGTCAGTGGTATATCTCTAACACTAGGGGGAGCTTTTCCTGCCATAATTTACCATCATAGCTAACCTGAGATCAGAAATGGCTACAAAGCACTGACACGATCTCAGCTCTCAGTTCAGCACTTACTTTCTCGTTATGCGTCTTGTTGGGATGGCACAGCTCATCCGTTGGCTAGAGCTGCACTTAAGTGCTCATCGGTCTTCTTTGAGTCATTCTCCATGCACTGACAATCTATGGAACCAATTGGTGGTGTCAGCTCTGACTGATGATTTTTTTTTAATGCAGTCATTTTACATTATGTGTCAGTTATGACTAACATTAGGCAGGGAGAAGCCACCTCCGGACGGATAATGAGCTCACGCAGCCGGTAAAATATCAATCAAATGAATCGTCATGAAGAAGATCATGTTGATTGCAGGATGTATGAGTCAAATTTTTTTTTTGTTATTTCTCGATTTGCTCTCCAGCCCTGACAGACTTTTTTTTTTCACAGTAGCTTTTCATCATGCAAACAATTTGTGTCGGAGTTGATGTCAACCATCGCTTCGATCCGCTGGTTTGATTGTCTTAGTGCCAGACTTGTGTGTTTTAAACCAGGGCTTCTCAAACCTTTTGGGGCTGGGGACACCGAAACTTTTCCAAGCGCCCTTTAATAATCATAACACAGATTAAGCATATTATGGATACAGTAAATCATTTCCACGACCCTCGGGGCTGGCAGACGGACCCAAGGGGATCCACGGATCTCACTTGGAAAGCTCCTGTCTTAAATAATTGATTTAGTTCCAGACATATGTGATCAAATACCAAAACTGAAACGTCTGGGTGTTGATGTTAGAATTTTAGTGCTTTGTGTTGCTGCAGCAGCCAAACTATGTTCAGATACAGACTTTGACTGAATGGAGATGTTGGTCATCTTTCACGATCTTCTTATGTTGGATCAGCGAGGTTAATGAGTATTTTGTAAGTCATACTCAAGACTTAAGTTAACCATGCCTATGCAGCAAGAGTATGTCTTCAAAAAGCCCCCAATTCACTGCATTGCACAAGCAGTCCCCCTGATTGAACTCCCTAAATTAAATTGAAGTTTTTTTTTGTAAAGAAATTTTTTAAAAAACAAAAAGAAGAAGAAGAAAGCTGCCCTTATCGAGTAAAATATAACAGAGGTTATACAAGATAGATCTCCTTGGGTTGATTCATTTGCACCAACTCTGGACTAAATCCAACCAACAGAAGGGAAGTTATGTTAAAAAAAAAACAACCCCTATGAATCAAAATATGAACTATTAGATTAAAACGTGATATAAATAATTTAGATCTCCTTGAGTTGTTATACTCCCAAAATGTGGACATAATTAGATCAACAGTTAAGAAGTTATTTCTGGAAGAAATAGGGTCAAATGTTTTTTTTCGTAGAAAAGCTCCTCTACTGAGTACAATATGAACTTTTCAGGTCAAATACGATGTACACAAAAACCTATGGCGATAAAACTGCCCATAAAGTCAGAATTATATAACCAACCTTTCCCAAAATCTATCCAGTTCTTCCTCGCACTAAGGTCTATCGGGGCATAACATCGTAAGACGATACATAAATAGTTTTTTTTTTATCGCAAAGAAAAAGGACGCAAAGGCTGCAATGATGATTCCATGATATCCAAGATTTTTCGGGAATGTGACAATTAACATTCACAATTAACCTTTATGTCATCTGGTCTACTTACAATAGTCCATAGCTTCTTCTGCAGAATTCAAAGCAGTTACCTATCTGCACTTTTGAGATGCAAAATGAAATTGTGCTCAAATGAAACACCGCATCACAGAACGCCTCAGTTGACTGGAAAATTTATTCCGCATGAAGGTGGAGAGGCTGTGAAAAAAAGAAAGCTTTCATCCGTGAGAGAGCCGAGAAGACAGTCGTGCCAAAGCCCAGTGAGCACCAGAGAGGAGAAAACGGCAGCTCTCGCAAACATGCAGGGAAAATAGCGCAGAACCGAAATGCTCGATATCAATCACTCTGACAAAACACTCAATACAAAGTGAGTCATATAGAAAAATGGCAACCTGCAGATGGAAACAAATGAAAATAACAGACAGAGCAAGAAGCCACAGTGCAAATCTCCTCCACTCTCATTCCTCTGTGCAAAACCATCCAGGATAACATTTTATCACCGTGGCGGCAAAGCATACGCGAAGAAGACGAGGCAAACCTACAATCGGACGTGGTTAAAAAATTCGGTAGAATCAAGTAACTACTCCATAGCTAGTGAGAAGCTGCACTCAGGTAACCGATGCTGGTCACACAGCTATCCCATGTGTTTTCAGCAGCTGGATAAATCCATTTTTTTAGAGGTGATGTCTGAAGGTCTTTTCACAAAAGATTAGATAAACCTCTCATTAGCCGCACGTTTTCTCGCCATGCGTTAGCAACGACAGGTTGCTAACGCTTGGAGTCGTCTCACGGCAGATAGGTGATATTGTGCCCGATAGTACCGCAGGGAATGGCATTCAGCTCGTCAGACGCTTTTCTCCAATGTTAAAGCACCATGAAAAGTTCACATCTTCATGTTGGATTGGCTCTGCTCATCAAACAAGACACGTGAGAAAACGTGTGAAAGTGTCTTCAAGGATGTCACGCCGGACAAAAGGTGTGAAGCGAACTTCTGGACGGCCTTAAAATGGAAAAACCTTTAGACAGAGTCGCCCTCTTAGATGCCCCTCCAGTGGAGGCAGGTGTAATAGAAACTGCTGCCATAGAAACGGGGAGATGAAGGCGTTTGAGCCGGAGGTTGAGATTCCTTTGAGTGATTATACAAAAGTTTTAAAGTTGGTTCGAGTTTTAAGTGCTAAATCCCAAGTCAACACTTTCTTAGAAATGGCTCAACATCTTAGGGGGACAATGATGACGTGTCCTTCCCTTGACAAACATGTCAAGATCATTCTCTGAACATAAAAAGATTCTCCTTTGAGCTCCCAAATTTTTGAGTCGGATCCTGAGAACATTTCTGAAGTTTACTGAGAATGGACTGTGACCCGGCCACAAAGGATCTCAGGCCAGTGTACCTCTAGTGCCGGTCCCAAGCCCGGGTGAATGGGGAGGATTTCTGCAGGAAGAACAAACCGGATCGGTTGAGGCCCGGGTCAACAAATACCGTCCTCGTTCCTGTTGGCCGACAAGGTTCTGGCCTATGGATGGAAACGGGTTATCCGCTGTGGTGACTCTGAAAGGTTAATAGTCAAAAGACGAAGAAGAAGACTGACATGTTACTGTTATGACCATAAGTGCATGGATGTACTTCAGCGGCCGTCTCCCGATCGGAAGGTAGCCGGTTCGAGCGCCGTACGGTCCTTGAGCAGGACCTTGAACCCAGAATGATCTCTTGGCGCTTCAAAGGAGCTTCTTCCTCAGGGTTGGGTCAAATGCAGAGAACTTATATCTACTGTGTACATTTCTTTGTCTGGATTGCCATTAGCTCCGCCTTAAACCATTGGTTCTATTTAGTTGAGTTTATTTGGCGCATTTGAATCGACTCAAAGAGTAAATATTGTATTTTATCCTCGTAGTTCATATTTTACTCACTAGGGGGCGCCTGCTTGAGTCCCCCTGTATGTTCTGTACTCAAGTCTCTCTTGTAAATCAGATTTTATCTCTACGAGACTTCTTAAGGACGTAAATAAACACAAATATTAATCTTCCCGGTCTGTGTATTTAACTCATGGTTAGAGTATTTGCTCTTTTTAGAGAACGGGAATTACGGCTCCCCCATGGACCAAAAGCAATTTGGTGGAGAAATGATGATGTTCTGCCGTACTCCGCTCTCCTGCAGAACGAGGCGAGGGCAACTAAAACCCTGAGTGACTTTTAAAAATCGCGTTGAGCGAAATTCTTCAGTTTAGGGGCTGATCGCACTAAAGACATCCCGTCGTCCCCAGTTTTCAAACACACCGCTGACGGGATGGGGGTCAAACTTTTGGACTTGACTGATGATTGTAGATCTATACAAAAAAAATATACGATTGAATATGTGAAGCTGGAAGACGGGATTTCTTTAACATGGTCGTTGTGACATTTAATGCATCTTTATCTTCACAGAGGCATAATTACGTCCACAGAGTTAATATTCACAGAAAAGATTTGACTGTATAATGATGCAGCTATCTTACTCAGCCGAGAGTGTCCTGAGTTATGGGTAAAGCAAAAGGGCAGGGGTCATGCTAGGGTTGGGGTTGGGCGGGGGTGCATAAGGGTCTGAATGCATACATCTGAAATAGTGAGTCTGGATTAAAAAGAGAAGGGTGAGACATCCCTTCAGATTGTGGAGCCGTGTTTGTGCGAGTGGTTGCGATTTGACGAAAACTCAATTATTTCTGCATTCTCTTTTAAATTATATCCGAGCGTTGCAGAGCCTGCTCTCAAATCCCGACAGGGCCCTAAAGACTCGAGGGGCGCTTATAAATCCAAGCTTTTGCGAGTGACATACTGTGGCGGCTGCTCTCCTCTTCCTCATCTGTGCAGGCCGGATCTTAACAGGATGAGTTTTGAAGCGTCACCCGAGGTGGCTCAGCAGTAATTGAATTGGGTTGCATCTAATCTAATTGCCCAGCTCCTTTGGTTCCCCGGCTCTCATTAGGGTACGGTGGTGCAGAGCATCCGAGGCCTCCGACTCTCTCCTTTTCTTTCATATCTCTGAGCAAATCCGAGGAACCACGGAGCAGATGCGTCTTCGCGTGAGAGACAGTCAGCTTGAACCATGACTACAGCTGACTGCGCTTAAATTATGCTGCATCATCAGACAGAATCAGCGACGGCACACGAAACAACATCAGGACCAAACAGAGTAGGGTAATTATATCTCAGAAAAAGTCACGGATATTATGGAATCGTCATCTGTTCCATTTCCGTTGCGTCCGCCACCGCAGATCCTTCGCGTTAACGCGATAACTCAAAAATGATTATCATGAATCTATTTCAAATTTAAGATCCATATAGACGTTATTGTGAGGCCAAAACTTCTCAACAGTTGGTTCTATTTAGTCTTAACCTGGTGCCTATGAATCGACTCCAGGAGATTTATCTTGTATACATTGTTATTCACTCTTATAGTTCACTTTTTACTCACTAGGGGGAGATTTTTATGGAAAACACAGTTTTTCGGATATAATTTCCTAACCATTGGTTCTATTTAGTTGAAATTTGGTGCATTTGAGTCGACTTAAAGAGATCTATCGTGTAAATATCGTATTTTATTCTTGTAGTTTACATTTTACTCCATAGGGGGAGCTTCTTTTTTTTTTCTTTTTTACAAAAAAAACACTGTTTTTCACACATAACTCAATTATTATTTTATGGATCATTTTCAAATTTTATACTCACATAGACCTTAGTTGGAGGAATAATTGGAGTTGTTTTGGGAAATGTCAGTTGTATACATTTCCCAAAACAACTCCAATTATTCAAATTATATCAGACACTTGGGTCAGTTTTATCTCCAAAATCTTTTGTGCCATAATTTCTATCCTGGAAATTAAGAAATCTATTTAGTATAATTAGTGCTTGCTCGAAAATTTCATATTTTACTCACAACGGGGGGGCTTTTCTCACAAATTCAAACTTTTTCGGACTTAACTTCGCATTTATTTTGAGTTCAATCAGGGGGATTACTTGTCCAACGCCGAGGATTGGATTCTTTTTGGAGAAATACCCTCGTCATCGGGGAAGACAGCCTAGGCTTAGTTATATAATGAAATCTAAGAAAATAATAATAAGTCACCATAATGCCTCTTAAATGTACACAATAACTAAAGAGCACCACAAGCATCTCTCAGGTAGCAAAGACAGAAACAAACAGCATCTGAAATCATTTCTGAAGGATCAAATCTAAAGCACCCACCAAAAAAGAGTCGGCGGTCGTTGAGCCTTCACTAAATGCGGCTGCTTTCTCCTCCAGCCTGCCAATCCTCTGATAAATGAGGGTCTCAAAAGCAGAACCACCCGGCTGAGCATTGTTTTAGATCCGGACCATCAGTAACAACTGGATCTCAGAGAAAAAACGGCCCCCTTTTTTAAAACCATACTAAAGAATTCCATTAGATATTAAAGGTGTTAATGTCAGTTACTATGGTAACTCACTGTGTGACTTATCCGTCAACAAACCCTGAGTTTGTCCCTGACTCCTCCCCCTTATGAGTCGGAAGCAGCGCTGTGAGGCGTGGCTTGTGCCGGTTCTCATTTGTCATAACACAGATGGACGTCGGGAGACAACTGTCTTCTTTTTTTTCCACTTTGTATTTGTCTTTCATTTTCAGCTACTTAAGGCTTATTTCCCATAAATGAATGGAATGCTCAACAATATAATTCCACCACCTTTTTCAACTATAATATTCAAGAGAAAATACGGACTAACTAATAGAAACATTCAATCAGGCAGCAAATTTTTTCTCTCCACCTTTCTCTCTCCTTCTCTGATGAAACCATTTTTCTAAATAAATGTCTGCAAGCGCCTTAAAACGTCCTGCTCAAATGGGGCGAAGCATGGCGACCGAAGTCTTCTACTGGTTGCCACGGTGAATCAGAGTATCTGAGCTCCATTCATGATGGCTTTCGATCGTCCAGGAGTTTAACTCAGAGTTTACAAACTCAGAGTTGATCTGGTATCCCCAAAAAATCAGAATTTCATGAACCTGCTTCATCGGATACACGCCAGGTTTGTCACTTTATGAGAAACTGTGTGGGCGTACAAGGTTCTTGAAACGCAGTTTGTTGTTGTAACTACAAACTTACAACAGCACGGTCCGGAGACTCCTCCGATTTGAAAGTGGAACAGTTTGTCATCTGACAAATCACGTTGCAAAATGTTTGTGCTAATTTTATCCATAATTTTATTTTCAAACTCCTCCACCTGTGACAGTTTGGAGGTGTGTTAGTGCCCATGTCATGTGTAACTTGTACATCTGATACAGGTGTAAATACAGGTGTTGGAGGAAAAAATGCGAGGCTGCGTTCCTGAGGTTTATCCTGAGGTAGACAACTGATGATGGATCCTGAAATTTAGAATATCTAGGTCACTTAATCCAAACTGAATTTGGTGACTTAAAACCAGATGCAAACCCCAATAGGGACAAAAGCCGCCCAAACCAAATTAAACCTAGATAAGGCTGGAGAGGTGTGGAGGACAACGAACAACAGCAGGTACATTAGCTTTGGTAAATGCCAAGTGGGCGAACGTCGGGGGCCTAGCCTATGAAACATCACCGCAAAGACCTGCTCCCCCATATATATATATATATATTTATATACATTGTCTTTGTACATTGTCGACTTGACTAGAGGTCAAACAGGTTTTTGCATCATTCTTTTACGCTCACTCTAGTTTTACACATAAAACAGGCAGCGATTTTCTTTGATTAAATGACCTTTGCTTCTTGCCGATTGCAGTTTCTGTCCAACGATGAAGACTCATATGAGATTCCCTCAGCAGCTGACCGGACATGTCATTCAGTTGTTTTTGCGGGAAGGGTTTAATTCCTCACATTCGTGCAAGAAAGACAAATATACGTAAATACCGACAAAGCTATTCAGGTGACTTGGAGGGGAAAAAATAATTATGCACTAGTGAAGCAGGAGCCACTTATTTTTTTCCCCTACCCACGGGAAAAAATAAGCTTTAGACGTTTACCTCGATGGTGGAAACGTAGCATTCAATCGCCATGTAGCGAATGCTAAACATTGTTTACGCTCGGCCTATAACCAAAACAACCTCGGCGCCAAGTGCTGTCCTAATCAAAAAGAAAGCACATGTAGAATCAAACAGGAGCAGCATTCCGCCGGTATCTTCAGAAGTGCATACATGCAGGAGGGAGGAGAGAAGCCCTTTACCACTGTGAAAATCCACCCACAGACTTCTCCGAGCTCCTCCACCTCTGCCTGTCTTTCTGGGCTCCCTCGCTCACATTTTTCGCTGCATGCCGTGACACACAGTAGAGGCGCACAGACCAGAAAGCATTTATTTCCATCTTCTCTGAAGGCACTGATCAAGTGTCGCACAAACATCTTCTCGGCGCAGCTTTGGCTGGTTTCAATTAAAGAAGATGTTACAGAAACGCAGACTAACGCTACGATTGTACAACGGAAACATCAATATATATATATATATATATATATATATATATATATATATATATATGGTGTGCACAAGCCATATATACTCTGCTGTATCTACAAACGCGACACGGCGGGACATCAAAGCAATCAACCTCCTCTATGGCCGCTGGAAGCAACGACCAGGACATTTGTTATAATGAGAAAAAGAAAAAAAAGCTCCCAGCAGTAATTTCATGGCTGCGGAGGCTGGCGGTGGGTAGGTGGGTAAAATGGCTTTATTCCAGGTTCAGTTAAAAGAGGACAGCGAGAGAGCGGAGAGCTTTATTGTGTGCTTATTGTGACAGATGAATGCGCTCGCGTTACTTCTTCTTTTTTTTCTTTCTCATGAGGTTTTTCAAGGTGTTGCAGAAACACAGAGGTTGCCTGCTGCAGCTTGAATTATCCAAACATCGGGATGCCACTTTAGCGGCGATCACAGTTTATATAAGCAGGAGGAGGAATAAAAAAACAAAAAGCCACCGATGCGGAGCTTCATCCATATTTCTTTATTATCATTTTTTTCTCCTGCATTTTGCTGCTTATCTGATGTGTCCTTTCTTGTCAAAGTGTCCTAGCTGATTTATCCTCCTGATGCATGCATAATTTAGCAGTTATGGAGCCGGCGTGAAGGGGGAGCGCCGCTAAAACACAAGAGACACGTGTCTGTCTGTCCAAAGTCCCAGCTGGGGGCAGCTGATGTGTCATTACGTCGCCTGTGATGAGACCACGAAGCCCAGGAGACCAGCGGCGGTGGATACGGACAAGGTTACAGGAGGGAGCTGGCATTTACACTTATCATCCCACATTGTGAGCGCGGGGGTTTAATTATCTGCTGCAGCTGAAAGTATTGCACTTCACAAGACGTTCTTTGCGTGAATTGATTCAGAATGGCGTAGAAGCTACTTACGAAAAGGGACAAAACCAAGCGATGCTTTACACGTTTCATATAGATGAATGCTACTTGAGCTAATCTGTAGATGAATGGCGATTGAAAGATGAAATGCAAACCGGGTCCTGCACCGGACGCCACATCTTCCGCAGAAGATGCCGCCTTGTTCATGTGCTTAATCACACAACATGTGTGCGCCATCCCTGGAGCATTTTGCAATGTACCACACTGCTTGATTTATCAAGTTGTTTACAACCGTAAGAGCAATGCCAAATGACTACAAACAATCTTGAGGAGAGACTCGAGCTGCTTCGCCTTCAAAGGCATCCAGGGGAGCAGCGGGAGGCGTTCATTATTCGACTCCTGTAAAGAATAAACGCTACTGTCTCTGGATGGCCAATTAGAGGGATTGCTGAGGAAAACAGAGCGAGGTTGACTTCAGTTTTAGAAACCAGTTTAGTTTGTAAAAATACCTGTTGACCCTGTTGCTGTCAATCTGGGATCCGGTTTGAAAGCTGAACAACAGTCGTTCTCAAAGATGGATAGTGTCTGTCGAACAATCTTGGTGTGAAATGATTAAAATACTAAAAGAGAAGTGGAGATGATAGGAAACTTATTAAATTTGCTATAAATGGTTGTGCTACCCCTAGATTTTCCCAATGATTTGCAGGCTCTACCTCCCAGTGAAGACCCAGAACTGACTCGGGGGGAGTATATATCTTATATGCCCGGGGGGACACCTTGGGATGCCTTAGAATGAGCTGGAAGGCGTTGCTGGAGAGAGGAACAACTGGAATACTCGTCTCAGCCTCCTGCCACATTAACCTGACTCTGGATCAGTGGAAGAAAATGGAATGGAATGGAACTCCCTTTTTTTTAGCCTGTATAAAGCCTCAATAATAACCCAGCCACAAAGGGGTCACAGGTCAGGTTTCCTCTAGTGCCGGTCCCAAGCCCGGATAAATAGGAAGGCATGAACAAAAAACTAATCTCAAACCCAGGATGGGTTGAAGCTTAGGTTAACAAATACCGGCGCTGGTACAGTTAGCCAGCAGGGTACCGACCTATCGATGGGAACCTGTGATCCGCTGTGGCGACTCAGCAAAGGGGAGCAGCCCAAAACCAGGGAAGAAGAAGATAAAGCCTCAATAATAAATCTCAGTCAATCTCGGATTATCTCATCCTCGCCGCACTTCAGCAAGCTAGAGTTTGAAAACAGTTCAATCGGAAAACAGATTCAATCCTTCACTGGAGTGTGAACAGAATGGATCCACGTTCTCACATGCGTGGCATCACTTGTTTTCGTGACTCAGCCGTATTTGGTGTCACATAAATAATAGATGCTCATAAAATAGTTTACTGCCGGATGTGTTTATCAAAGTAGGGAGACTTGTGGAGACTCTGCTTAATTTATGCGAGCAGCATTGACAGGATGGAGAGAAATTTGTTAATGAAATGTTTTTGCTGATTGTTATTCTGCGAGACGCCGCCGCATTTGATGTTCCGGCTACATTAAGATTTATCTAAGAGAGCTGTTCTGGACTGATATTAATCCTCGGCGCCGCATCTATCGAACACTGTGATATTGGTGGAAAGTAGCATGGCGATAAATTCAGATTCCAGTTATGGCTGTTGTTGAATATATTCATGATCATGTTTGACTACAGATGAAACATGTTTGAGGCGAATGGCGGCGAACAATCAGCAACTAAAAACCGTAATACATTTCTGAAAGTTAGTCAGTGTGCAGGAATTCCTTTTTTGTATGTATATATACTTTTTAAAAACCTAAATTTGTTTGCTTGAATCAGCGTTCGGACGGATGTCTGTTTGATAATGAAGGAGAAAACAGGATTTTTGTTCCTTTCTGTATAGGATTTCGTACTTTCTTGTATATTTGTCCACTTTACTTTAATAAAAACTGTTAAGATGCCGGCAGACACTTTGGAAACCAAACAGTCGGTTAAGATTACGCACAATATGTACATATTTTATAAGCTATTCCCTTTTGTGATACTAATCTGGTAGCAACATTTAACAATCAATACTCTACCTAAGCCTCATTGTTGTATATACTTTTTCCCGAATTGACTTGGCAGCGGTCGAGGTCCTTGAAAATATTGACCGAGTGAATAAAAGAAATGCCCTCAAGCTGTTTTTGGACCGAATCCCTGAAAATCAGTTTCCACCTGAAAAAGTGGTGCTAAATGGACATTTGACTTCCTGGCGCTATAATGAGGCGGTGACATCAAACACTATTCCTGCTTCAGCTTCAATTGTCGGCAGATAAAAGTTAATAGCTCAGTTCTTCCGGCGCTGCAGCTGGATAATTTTCACCCGAAATATATCACATTCTCAAAATCGATTGGGGGAGGAAACGGCCCGGCGTTGTTCTTCATATGTCATCATCGCCTCGGTGGTGGCGATGGATACTGTGAGGTGGGCTAAAATCTTTTGTCACACAACACCGTCATGGATATAACGAGGTGGAAGATTTTTTTTTTGGCTGTAAAGCACTCTGGAAACAATTGGACACACTAAACGCTGACAGGCTGGAAAGGAAATCTATATTGTAATTTGATTCCCGAAAAGTCGGGGATATTTTGGAATCATCGTAGACTCCGCCGCAGATCCTTCGTTTTAACGCCATACCTCAAAATCTATTTAATGGATCGTCTTCATATTTTGTACCCACATTAACTTCCTTCAGAGGAGGAACTGGATTGATTTAGGTATAGGTCAACTGAATATTTCCGACACTAGGGGGAGCTTTATCTCCAAAAGTTTTTGGGCCATAATTTCTCAGCCCATTGATCCAATTTAATCCAAAATTGGTGAATATGAATTGAATCCAGGTTATCTATCATTTAAATATCTTATTATAGTCTAATAGCACATATTCTACTCACCAGGTGGAGCTTCTTTTTTGTTTTTGTTTTACAAAGAACACCGTCTTCCAGACATAACTCAAAAATTAGTCCATGGAACATTTTCAAATGTTATACCTAAATAGACCTTAGTGTGAGGAAGAACTGGAATGATTTTAGAAAAGCTTGGTGGAATATTTCTGACACTAAGGGGGGGTTTATCTCCAAACATTTTTGGTTCATTATTTCTCAACCAATAGTCCAATTCATCCAAATTTGAATTGACACAAAAAGGTCTATCTGAAATACATCGTGTTTTACTCCAACAGTTCAAATTTCACGGATAGGGAAGTGATTTTTTTATTCTAAGAAAAAAACGCTGTCACAGGCAATACATTGTATAAGTCGTATTTTTCTCAGTAGGGCGATCTTTTCTATGAAAAACTAATTTTTCTAGAATAACTCTATCTCAGTTCAATCAGGGGATTTTTTGTAAAACGCAGTGGATTTGGGGCTTTTTGGGGATATACCATTGGTGTCGGAGATTACATCATAGGCCTGGTTATAATATAGGAAAATACAAACTTTTTTCGTAAATTGAAGAATATCGCTCCGGAGAAATTATTACAAGACGGGTAATATATTTTGGCTCGCTGGAAAACTGAAACTGCGATATCGATTGGCTCCTTCAACATTGTGTAACTGGTCAGAATATAGGCTCGTGTCACACGATCAGATTATCCATCCGTGGAACTCTTTAATCAGTTACCTTTCTAAGAATGTCACTCAATTCTTTACCTTAAAACGGACTGGACCAATGTTCCTGTCTGTCAGCAGCTGCATGAGTGACGACCGAACCATTTGCTTCCTCGTTCAAGGATAGACCCGTAAACAGAGTCTTACAACCTGAAGAGTAGAAGAACTGAAAGTAGATAAATGACCAATCCGTTGAATTTCTTTCACGGCAGCTGCAGGTCTGACTGAAAAATATCACAATATACAAAATACAAATCTAACATATTATACTTGAAGCTCCAATTACACTCATTCACTTTTTGTCTTGATTCTCCGCTCAAGGTCAATTGGATTTTCCTTAAGATTGACTTAATTAATCAAATAAAGGGATGTAGGTTAATGAAGACATGACACTCATGGTAAATGACCAATTATTAAACACTTCCTGTGTGATAATAGGTCCGGGGCTCGTCAAGCTCTACATTGTAGCTGCATTGTTTGGATGACCTGACAATTATTTCTTGGCTTTGACCCTTTAATGTGCTGCTCACCAGTTTGGTTTAGTAAATGCTGAGTCATTATTTTGTTTCCGAACCGGTTTATAATATGACCCAGTAGCAGCATGTATAGCCTAAAGAGTGAGGCGCTAAGAACGGAGCCCTGTGGGACACCACATTTCAAAGGGGGTCATCGCGGAGGAGGCATTAACCATGGCTATTGAGGAATTATGGTTTTATTTTTCATATTAACCCATGTGAATACTTACTAAACATAATTATGTAACTTATCTAACTATCCTAAAATATGCTCTCCCAAAAGGTGAAGCTAATTTGACTGTTTTGTTTACTTGTTTTATTGTTTTGGGTCATCGGTTTAATGAAAAATATGGTATATATATATATATAAAGACAAATATTTCATCCTGGATTTACACAGCAGTGTAACAGCCAGTAGTCAGTCTGTCCTTCTCTTCTCTGATGTAGTTTAAAATCCAATGAATCAGATAAAAGGACTTGAAACAAATGTTTGGCAGAGACCGCTGAACGTACATCATTTTGAAAGTGAAAATGGGAAATATTTTAACGTGAAAAATGATGCAAGTTAAGGAGCCAAACTGTCTTAGAAGGGGAATAAAAAATAAAAAATCTTATTTTTAGTATATGTTTTCAAGCAAAAATGAATCTGCTACTTCATTCCATCAACCTCTGCGCCAGCTGCTGAATATTCGCCCAAGCCACTTTTACCTTTAGGCATCACCGCGGCGCAGTGTGTAGCACGGCGAGAACGCTCTGGGTTCAAATGCACACCAGCCCTTGGGGCCTTTCTGTGTTGAGTCTTCTTCCCATGTCTGTTTGAGGTCCCTCAGGGTTCTTCAGCTTCCTCCCACAGTCCAAAACAGGCAATATTAGTGACCCTAAAGTTCTCGTAGGTGTGAGTAGTTGTCTGTCTCTGTGTCTCGCCGCTGTGACGCACTGGCAGCCTATCCTGTCTCTCATCCAATGTCAACTGGGATTGGCTCCAGCCCACCTGTGACCCTGAACATGATTAGCAATTACAGAAAACGGATGTAGGTATTGCCATAATATGAACCACTTGAAACACAAGGGTTCGTGAAGAGTTGTGATCTCTTACTTCCATAAACTGCTTACTTACTGCACATAAGGACAAAACATCAGTGGTTGATCTCTTCATGACGATAATGATTTAAGGAAGGAAACGCTGCGGCGACTGTCTGACGTTGACACTCAGCTCCAAGACGGTCAGAAGGGATAAAAGAGAAATCTTGACACATATGAGGAAGAGATATAAGAGGAGAGTGGAGAGGAGAGCAAGAAGAAGGAATGACTCATAAATCAGGTGGAGGTGAGATTGCTGAATCAGGGTTGATTTTATCTGGGAGAAACAATAAAGCCTGTAATCATCTGTCTCTGCTGCACAGACCTGGCAATTAGCCGCCCATACCTGACCGACGGAGTAGGAGGGCCAAGGCCGTCTGCCTCCACCCTGTAAAGCTTTGGGAATTTTAAGGGTGAAATTTGACGGCTGAAGCAAACTGAAGGGGAAAAAAAATAATATATATATATATATATATATATATATATATGCAACGTTCACTCCTTGAGAGTTGAGAATTGGAAAAATATATAAAAGACAGTTTGGTTGATAAGGTTCTACATGGATTTAATCCCCTCGGCCGTATGCCATGTTTAAGAGTGATTCCAAAAATCGGAGTCAATCAAGATGTCTCCTCCTACCTAACTCAAACATATCCTGTCAGTATATCGCATCAGATAAAAGAGATGAAGCCTCTTATTAAAGTGGTTTAACACAATCTACCGCGGCCCCATTTGATTCCAGTGCGGCCCCGCCGTCATAACGCCTGCTCTCAGACAGCTGTCTGATTTCGGCATTTAGGGAACGAATTTCCTTCCATTTTCCCCTCCACATGCGCCTGAGCCTGAAGCACACGAACCATCGCTCTCTGACTGAGCGCCTAAAAGCATTTCTGCGGGCCTGATAACAGAGGGAAATGAATAGTGTGGTTGTAATTAATCTATTGTATTAACGGAGTACAACCTCTTGGTGGAAGTCGGTTAGCCGCGTTTCCTCTCTGTAATAAAATGTACTTAGAATAATTACAAAGTGCCTTCCAGTGCGGTGGGCGATCATTCCCTTCATCAAACAAATCCAAAAGCAAAGAGTCACATAAATAAAATAAATGTTCTTAACAGGCGTGCATCATGAGCAGAACCTCTTTTGTTATTTGGGTTAATTGGTTGGCTGTAGATCTAAATGTACCAGAACCAGCTCTTCTCAAGCCTGAGTTGTTCCATTACATGATGTTATTTTTTTTGCAACTGAGTAAAGATTATTTACAAATAAGGTCAGAGGTCGCCAGCTTTTCCTCAATATGTCGATTCTTTGACATTTTGGAAAATCACAGCAAAGCAAAAACACGGTCGGCCGCCACAGGGGGTGTTTTTTCCTTTACTCCCAATCAGGAGACTCAGTAATCAGATCCCCAATGGGGGTCCTTGTACCCCAGGATCTTCTTGATGGCGAAGAGCAACTGCAGCAAACTGTCGGTTTTTCTAGATAACAAGGGGTGATGAGGAAAATTGGCCCAAAAGAGGTATTCCGGACATTAATTCATTTTCTGAGACAGTTTAGAGTTTCTGGGTTGCGAGAATGAAGACCGACCCATAGACCCTGTTTAGACGTAGTTTTTTAAAAAGCGTTTTGGCCGCTCAGATCACAATTGGACAGTTTGACACATGGCTAAATACAAGTCTAAACTACTACTTCCAGAATGCATTGGGATCCGATCACTCATACCCTTTGCCGATTTTGTCTGGAACGCATTTCACCGCGTATCGTTTGTAGTGTAAAGGTTAATGCGTCATGATGTGTTTAGGACAAGGACGTACCAGGAAAAAATGTCATCAGTGCTGGATGCAGTGGTTGTTTTGGCGGGAGCAATGAAATCTGAACTATATATACTACAACCTTTTCCAGTGAAAAAAAAAATCAATCTAATTAATGGCAAAAACTTATAACGATTAAATCTTACCTTGGAAACATCGACAACTTGCTCCTTCAAAAAACTTTATTAAAGTTTCTTGCCAAAAACTCAATTTTACAAGATTACACTCGAACACATCTGGATATTACAATTCTAAAGCTGAAAGTAACTGAATAGACATTGAATGCATCATCAATGCAGCAGCTCCGTTAGCGAACCCTCTTTCCGATGTCAACAGTAAACATTTGTTTGATTTGATAGGACACAATTGTTCGTCTTTTGTTTGTGTTGATTAATATAATCAAATGCCTTCAATACAAATTATTCTATTATTAAAAATTGTACTATATTACAAAGTTATCTGTTCCAATTATATTATTATATTATATTATTCAAACGTATTTGATAAAAATGGCAGTAGACTCACGTTGGTGAGTGTATTTCCGTGAGCATGATGGATGGTGTACAGTCAGGGGTGGAAATCCTGAGGGGAAACAAGGGGGACATGTCCCCCCAATAATATGTGTCCATTAAACAATGCGAGGATGGAAAGCTGCGGGGAAAGTGAACTATCCAAAGTGGCGTTCCGAGCGCTGTCTGCAAAACGTCTAGTACCTTTCTCTAACCAATAACCGTGCAGAAAAAGAAAAAAAAATGTTGTGAAAGTGAAGTGTTGTAATTGATATTTGAAATTACAACTTTGATGAACTGGCAAATTGTCGAAGGTATACTCCGCCCTCTCGTCCAATAAGCTGAGATGGGCTCCAGCCCACTTGCGACCATAAAGGAGAAGCGTTTGCAGAAAATAGATGGATGGATATCCGTTGGTTATTATATAGAAAGGCCCGCCGTTAATGAACACGTTAGGAGCCTGACGAGTAGTTCCAAACGGAGGGGTACTTGAGCTCACCTGACAAGATTGCGGCGCTTACGTATCCGTAAATGTGATTAGGAACAACTAAGACAAACAACTCAATATGAAGACATGGGAAGTTTACTCTTCAGTTCCTTGGGGCCAGAGGGTAAAAAAATCAGTTCTGAAAACTATTTTCTTCCTGTCAGTCCCCTTGGTTTTGCCTACAGGCAGTGTCCATATTGCCTGGGGAGCTGCGCTGCCTGATAAGAGGAGGTAGAGGCTCTCCGACGCATCTGTCTGCTTGATGAGCCAAGTGTCAAAGCCCCCGAAAGTGTTGGATGGAGTGCATCAATAAATGACTTTAATCCCCTCCTGGGGCCAATGTCCTCACACTAATAAGGGATCGTCTTACACCACTGCGTGTAAGGAGAGAGGTAAAAGTGGCTTGGCATGGGCCTCAGCACAGGGATGTACAGTAAACAGGGAATTCGCTGTACACAGGTAATAGGATGTCGATCAAAAGCGCCTGCTGTTGCCGTAATCGCCGGACTGGATTGGTGTTTTGTTTCCTCCTCCTAACTTTAACGCCTTCTTTTGCCCTCTATCCCTCATTTCTCTTTTTAAAGTATATGAGTATTTGTCATCGCACTCTCTGACACCTCCACTGTGTTTGTATTCCTGGCTATTTTCCCTCACCTCCGCCTAGTATTCAACTGTGCCCCAGACACCTGCCAGGCAGCAGACCAAAAAGCAGAGGGATGGGGACCAATTGCTGGGCGGTATTGGCTGTGCTGTGCTGAAGTACGTGGGGGTTGCTAGCATCCTCGGGGATGATCGAGTGAGTGTTCTTGTCAGAGTGACCCTAATTAACCATGTATTATCTGCAGGCTATGTGCGGGATTACGGCCCTCAGCTCTGGACCTTACAGGCCTGGAGAAAGGACTCCGAACTGAATCACTTCACTTTGCCTGAGAGCGAGACGCAGAGAGGAGGGGATGTGAGGTTGGACCCAAAATGAAGGACCATAACGCGAGCTTGCTGCAAAGAGGAGCAGCTGCTTGAAAAATGTCAGGAGAAAATATGAAATAAATATAAGAATCCGTAGTGTTCAAGAGGAATAATGTTAGATATTGTTAGCTCATAACTTTAGCGGGGTCAAATGGGCTGGAGCCTATTAGAGCTGTCATTGGTCAAAATGCGGGTAAATACTGGAAAAGTCACCACTTTATCACAGCAACACTTTTTAGAGACACCATTTCACCTATACTGCATGTTTGTGGACTCTCTGGGAAAGCCAGAACCAAGGACAACCCATGTAGACACAGAAAGGACATGCAAAGCCCAATACCCTTCTTTCTTTGAAACAGGACCCTGAAATTCTGATTAGAATCTGTTTAAAAGTCCAAAAAGAAAATACCCCTTGAAAATACATCTGTCTGAATAAAAATTCCCGGTCCGAGTGACATGTCCGAGGGTAAGTATGAACCTTGACATAAACCCATCTAAAGGACACCAGCAGAACTACGTAAACAGTGGAACGTATTATTTTCTGGTTGAGTCTGTCTGAGCATGCAGAACTAACATGCTAGATACCAGCTTCCATGCAGACCAGTACAGACAGATTGTTCTTAATACAGACTCTCTCTCTCGGAGAATTAAACAGTATGTTGGAAAAGGCAGAAATAATGAACACTACAAACACGTCCAAGAAAAACTGTCAGGAGCCGTGATGGACTGAAGCTGTGAACAAATCAAAAACCACTGGAGAACCTTGAAGATGTCGTTCATACGGCTAAATTTCTCAACAACTAAAGTGAATCACACCCATCAATGTCACTTTTTGTGCAGCAAGGGAGAAAGCCATTGAAGAAATGAAGAAAGCCACGCCGATCTGGGTTTTCAGGATGAATCATGTAACGATTGAGGAGGAGCTTCTGCTTTTAGCTTTATTTGAGATGATGCTGAGGCCGACAGCGTTTCTGGTAAGTTTACATTAGCATTAGCATTAGATAAACCTCTCTATTGTTCACCGTCTCCCCTTAATCGCCTCAAGTCAGAGTTAGTCTGCGCTATAATCAAGCCATTGTTGGTCGAAAGCCTCGTAATAACCACAAATCTACCCGGGTCACACGATCATTCTGATAAAACACTTCAAATATGTGTCGCTTTTGCAGATGACACAAAGCTGTTACCATTAAACGTATTGGTGCGTTTAAATACTGGACTCCATTAGATCGCAACTCCTGTGAGTAGTAGACATGAAATCTTTAATTAGAATGAAGTTTCCATGTGAGCTAATATTTCATACAAGCTAATAAATAATAGCCAGCTAATGTCCATAAAAGCTCTTAGTCAGTCATATCCCAACATGTCCATCCCTCCTATCAGGTGCTGTTGGAACAAATTGAAGTTTTTGAAGGCTTGTTGTTATTCTATTGAGAGCTAATGAGCTAATTAGTTATTTGACATTAGAGCATCACAAATTTAACAATGTGCAACATGCACAACGACAGGACTTTGTACACACGGCACGTTGCCGCAGTAAACCAACGTCTCCACTCGACGAGGCGAAGCAATTTGGGAACGACGCAAAAACCTTAATTGCGGCGACACAAAAATCAGCAGCCCGCACAATCAGGGTCAGAGACCCCTCGGATTTCTGCGTAGAACATTCCATCGGCAGCTGTGACATACCTCATTTAGGATGAAGGATGAGCCAATACCAACAACATGATTAAACAGAAGATTAAATGGTAGCAACCAACCAACTGTTGGAAGAATCCAAAGGTTATAGCTCTTAAAAACACAATTCCGTCAAGTGTAATGTGTTATTACATGTGTTATGAGCCGCTAGTGTCATGCATTTCACATTATCGTAACATCGGGTTGAAGTAGTGCAGTGTTAACGGTTAGCAGGGTAACAGCTGAGTCACTCTAACATTTCCTGTGCGGTAATTCAAGCCAGAAGTTCTGACTCACGGCCCCCGGACTCTCACCTACCTCGCTCGGTGTCATAGAGGTAGACAAACTTCTGCCAGTTGTAGTGAGAGAGCAGGCTGAGGACAGAACCCCGGAGGGCGGGGCGCATCTGGATGACAAACTGCACCTCATTATCGGTGGGGTAACTGGGTGTGACAAAGGAGGTGTGCAGGGCGCCGCAGAATGAGGTCAGGGTGTTCATGGACTTCTTGTCGTAGAATCCAAAGATGGCGTAGACTCCGCGGGAGAACTGGGAGCAAACTGCAATGACAGCAAAGGGCAAGACGACATGAGTGAAAAGACATGATTCAGCAAGAAAAAAAGTGTACACACAGTCACAAATAGGTGACTCATCACTTTAGACAGTAAAGCATCGCCCGGGTTGTTTGACCCAGAACTAATGACCTTCCAATTAAGAGTTTCTGAGACTTTTCTTGAACCCGGCTGTACTTGAAAAAGCACTGAGGGCACAATAAAAACACTAAAGGGTCCTGTAAAAATATAAACCAATTCAATAGATGACTTTAATGACACGTGGAATGTATAGTATTGTTTTCTGACACAGCAATTATTTTCATTATAATAAAATACAGTTAGATCAAAATCTCAAAGTGCAAATTTTTTTTTAATATCCCTGAAAAATTGGGGATAGTTTGGAATGGTCATAACTAAAACGATAACTGAAGAACTTTTTCAACTTTTAGACCCACATAGATTTTAGTGCGAGTATAAAGTGGGGTGTTTTGAAGAGATTTCTATTTTTCTGACAGTAGGGGGAGCTTTATCTCCAAAATTGTCCGGCCATAATTTTGCAACTGTTGGTCCGATTTAATAATAATATTTGTTCCATTATTTATCACATGTTACATACATACAGAACAACCTCATGAAATTTATCTCAGCATTCAACCTATCCCTGAGGGAGCAGTGGGCGGAGCCTGTGAAGTGCCCGGGGAGCTGGGGTTTCGGGGTCTTGCTCAAGGACCCATGGCTTGCGTCATGATGGTGGATGTTAGAAATGTGACGGTGTGTTTTTGATGGGAGTAAAGAGGCAGCCAAAGGAAAAGAAAATCACCACTGCATTCGTCTGAGATCTCCAGCTCCCACCAGCAAACGCTGCGTTCCCTCGTCCACATTGAATGAGTCACTGCGGCGTTCCCAGCAGCTGTGAGCGAGCGCCAACGCCGCCGCCGCCGCTGCTGCTGCTCCTGTCTATGTCTGAGCTGGAAAGGCAACTCTATGCGTCTCAGGTAAAAAGTGAACAGACCCTCACTTTCAATGGCCTTAAACCCACGACGTTTGCTTTTTGGGGTAACAGGGTAGAATGCCAGTCACTGCTACAGACACTGCTGTGAAAAAAAGTATTAGCCTCCCCCCCGCCCGTTTTTTTGATGTTCTTTCAGACTCTTAATCTTTCTCTGATGCTTCTGCGGTTGAGCATCCTGTCTCCGATAAAGGCACTCAATATCATTTATTTTTTTCCTTTTGAGTCACTCAGACGTGGAGTTTGTTCCAAAGCTTTGAATTATAATGGCCCGGCGGCCCGGTGGCCCGGCGGCACCTGAACTTTCAGTCGACAGACTGAAGATCTGACAATCTCATTCAGAATTTTCTGGTACCGAGGAGAATTCATCTTTACAAGCAGCGATGCGTCCTCACAATATTTCACTGCTACCGCCGTGTTTGCCCATGGTTTTGCTATTCTTTTATGGAATGTTGTGTTCGGTTCTTTTGTGACCTCCTGAATGGGCTTTTGCCGTTCTCTGGGGGAATTGTTTTGAAAGTCGCTCACTTGTCTGAGAAAGTTCACTTAAATCCAAAGTTTGCATATGTAGATGTAGGTCTCTGTCAGAACGATGTGCTTCAAATACTTTCCTCTTAATTCTTCTGGAATTTCTTTTGATATTGGCATAGTGTGCTACTGTTGACATTTATGACCCAACTTCCTGTATGTGAAAAAGGTCTTTTTTAAGCGATGATTTGACCGAACAGGTCTGGTAGTAATCAGGAATGGCTTTATCGAATCCAGCTGAGGTTATTTATGTGGTTTAGTGTTTTTTTGCATTTACTTTTTTTGGGCCCATTTAGTTTTACATTAAATTCTGATTTAAAATTGTGTTAGTGTTTACTACTGTTCTTTTTCTTGTAAAATCGAGTTTTGAGGCTTTGAAACCATTACACACAAAACAAAATAAATCAAGTGATGAACACTTTTTATCATAATACTACTATTATTATTATTAACTCCACAAAGAGGTTATGTTTTACCTTTGTATGTTTCAATTTGTTTTTCTAGATTACAGAAAAATGAATGGACAGATTTGCATGAGATTTCAGCCAGAGGTAGTTTTTTCTCATATCCCAGAGGTGATAAAAGTTTAATGACATTACATAATCATCAAAACTACATCTTGAATATAAACAGTTCTTCATGTTTTAAATACACGAAGAACTTGGATGGATCATAAATAAAGCCATTTTATAGATTCTGATCACAACTACACCCAGCTAACAAAGGTTTATCCCCCAAAAAGTCACCAATGAAATGTGAATTTAAGTATATTGTATATTTTTGTAGTAAAGGCACCGAGGAAAATACGAACTATTAGAGAGAAAAAAAGATCTCCTCAAGTCGATTCATGTGCATCAACTTTGGACTAAATCGGACCAATGGTTAGTAAGTTATGGCCGAAAAACAGTGTTTATCGTAAAAAAAAAAGAGCTCTTGGGTGAAGTATAAACTATTAGAGTAAAACACGGTACAAACAACAGAGTTCTCCTCGTGCGGATTTATAAGCACTAAAGTTGGACGAAATCAGATCAACGGTTGAGAAAGTTTTAAAAATCCCTAGTGTCGGAGATATACAACCAGCCTTTCCCAAAACCAATCCAGTTCTTCCTCACACTAAGGTGTATGTGAGTTTTAAAATTAGAAAATTCTTTTGGAGCATACACGGACTGACTCTTACCGTTGAGATTTCATAATATCCCAGAATTTTCGGGACTGTAATCCTGTAATCACGACGTGGACGAGTTTGTTACATAATCCTATTTTTCTAACATTACAAACTTTTCTGTGACCGCATGCGCTTATTTATTCATCTTTCATATTTAATCCGTTTGTGCATCTGATGACGGCGTTACGTCCGACAAAAGAATGGGGGAAAAAAACACAACCTTGTTTGTTTGTGTTTGCATCGTGCTCTCCGGTGGGAGGGCGTAAATTATCAGGCAGAAGTGACTCCCATTCAGTCGGAAGCCATTAATGCGTTTAGCAACATTCGGAGCTACTGGTGTGTTTTGTCTTCCTCTCCCTATCGTGAATGGCTGTTCACTTATTCTGATTGACTCTCAAGTGTTCCCGCTGGGTAATCAAGCCTCCCCAACATCCGTAAACACTCTCCACTATTCTACCGCGATGGCTGAGTGACAGAAGGGAAGGTTCCGTCTGATCTTATGTAATGGCTGGCTTCAGCATTGGCTCCTGATTGGCTGACAGATTCCTTTTGCTCCGGAGGGAAACGGCAGATGTTTAGCTTAGGTCCTTGTTCCAACAAAATGATATTTTGAGTCCTTTATTATCAACATGATAGTATGTGCTTTTGTCTTCATCCTACTTTGTCACTCTGTCAGGAACGTTGATGGGTAGAACCCTCGGGCGCTGAGAGGACGACGTGACGGCGCTCACAGACCGGCTCTGCAGCAGAACCGTCGCGTGAATAAGAGATCTAGTCACTAGTGGGATTTACCTCAGCCCTTCTAATTCTATTCCCTCCGTATCTGTCCTGGTACAGACACCTCTCCCAAGGTATAAGCATCTATTCTCTGCTACACAGACACACAGGCAGAGCCACGAGTCGAGCACACACACACACACTTAGAGTACACACTCACACACACACACACACAGACATACACACTTATACACACACACACACACAGACACACAAACACATATACACACACACCCCCACACACACAGACATACACACTTATACACACACACACACACACACACACTTACAGTACACACTCACACACATACACACACACACACACACACAGACATACACACTTATACACACACACACACAGACACACAAACACATATACACACAAACTCTCACTCTCACACTCACACACACATACATATGCAAACACATTCAGACATACACACATATACACACACACAGACACACGCTCACAAACACAGACACACACACACATATACACACATATATACACAAAAGGACAAATACACATACATTCACATATACACACATACTGTCAGACTCACACACACATACATACGCAAACACATACAGACAGGCACACACACATACTCAAACACCTACACACACACTCACAAACACACATACATACCCCCTCCACACACACACACACACATTCACGCACACACACACACACATACTCACACACACATTCTGTCACTCTCACACACCCACACACCCACCCACCCACACACACACGTACTCACACACACATACTCTCACACACGCTCACACACGCTCACACACACACACGTCCTGATGGACGGCGGTGTTGTGAGTAGTTGCTGCAGCGTGAAATGTTTCGTCTCTCATACTGAATGTCGGCCACTAAGAGTTCCAGGTCTCACTTTTTTCGTGCAGCCCTTCTTAATCTGGGCCAGTACCGACACAGAACGTGTCCTAGGGGACCAGAACCGGCACCTCCTTCGTCCCTGCTCAGCTGTCCTCTGCCTATTAGGCTGAGCTTGGTGCAAGCCCCAGCTACAATCACAGATACGTCCACATCCCATCATCTCCCTCCTCCTCTACGATTGGTTGAAGCTTCACTTCGCCCCCTTAGTTTTACAGTTTCGTTCTTCTGCAATGTAAAAAAAACTGTTACTCACTTTTACAGAGAAATACTGTGGAAATTACTTAACATTTAATTTGGAGAGATCAATCAGGGGGATTGCTTGTACAACACAGGGGATTGGGGTCCTTTCGGGAATATACACAAGCTGTCCCTCACAAGAAAAGAAGTATACCGCAAAGTTTATTTTTTTAAGTATACCTAAGTCATGTATAAGTATCATTTCCAAGTAAACTGTAAACTTATATAATCAATAAAACTATTATATAACAGTATAACTGTGTGGGATGGATGGATGGATGGATGGATGGGATGGATGGATGGATGGATGGATGGATGATGGATGGATGGATGGATGGATGGATAGATAGATAGATAGATAGATGTATGAATGGCTGGGTAGATGGATAAGGTGGATGGATGAGATGGATGAATGGAAGATGGGATGAATGGATGGATGGATGAATGTAGGATGGATGAATGGAGGATGGGATGAATGGAAGATGGGATGGATGAATGGAATGGATGGATGTATGAATGGATTGATGGATGAGGGATGAGTTCGAGGGATGAGATGGATGTATGAATGGCTGGGTAGATGATAAGGTGGATGGATGGATGGATGGATGAATGGAAGACGGGATGGAAGAATGGATGGAAGGATGAATATGGGATGGGTTGAATGGAGGATGGGATGGATGAATGGATGGATGAATGGAGGATGGGATGAATGGATGGATGGATGGATGGATGGATGCATTTACATCACGTTAAGTGACTAAAGAAAACATTAGGGCTAAATTATTAGGCCTAAATATAGTTTGTTCAGAATCTAAAGTTTAGAATGACAAAAATCAATAATATTTCTTCGAAGTATTCTTCAATTTTATTTGTTTATTATAAAGTAAATTTAAAAATATAAAAGCTTGAAAAACATAGTTTGTGAGAAAGTTTGTAACATAGGTTAGAACAATTAATGAATAGTCTTTGTATGGACACAATTTTTTGTATTTAGTTAAAGGAAAAGTTTTATAAAAATATTGTCCAGAAATGTAAAGCTCCACTCAAATCTTCAATAAAGGTGCGAGAAAATTAAAAAAAAATAAGGCAAAACAAATATCAACATTTTTTTTTTTTTTAACAGTTTTGCTCAAAATGACATTTCTTTCAGTGTTCGTCCACAACACTCTGCACCGATGTCTCAGAAACTGTCCATCTCATCCTCTCAGACCCAAACCGTCCCGTCACAAGAGTTTCTTCTCAATAAAATCTCCTCTGATCTCATGGGCTCCTTTTAATGGACCTCCTCTGAAGGACCCACTGCCATAAATAGACCCAACCCAAATGAATGTAACACTTCTAACAACTAATGGAGGCGGTCTTATTGATTTTCAATGAAGTTCCATCAGCCAAGCCCGTGCAGAAACCTTCCTCGCTCTTCATCAGCAGTCACCCAGTCCTGGGCTCTTAGGCCGGCTCGGACTTCATGGGTCATTAGGTGTTTATATATATATATATATATATATTCAGTTTGGAGGTGGTTCTAAGAGTTCTGGTGCGGTTGGCAGCGCTGCTGTGATGGATTATTGGAATATGTTTTGTCTGAGTAAAATGACGTTGCCTTTTGACGGACTACAACCATCGTTTTTAATAAATCGCTGCCAGATAAAATAGTGGGAAACAATTATCTTCCTCACCCAGAGCCGGAGCGAAGAAACAACAGACAGCGGCGCCGGCTCTCATCACCAACAGCCAGGATGAGGATGAGGAACGATGAAGCGTTTCTTTTAAACTACTTCTTTAAATCACTTATTACTGCGCAATATTGCAACTTTCTAATTAAACTTTATTTTCTGTTAAAAGCTGCGCCAATTTGCCAGCTCACTAATTCACTGTGCAAGTAGAGTAACCGTTTCATTTTTATAATAGATGCTAATTCCCTTTCAGTCACGGGTGAAAAACAAGACAGCAGGGAACACAATACATATAATAACCAGAATCATTTTATAATAATACATATATTATCAAGGTTTTAATCCTTTATCTGCAGACTCTCCTGTTATTGGAAATTCCAAGGCTTCGTTCAAACTGCCGGAAAAATGTGACCGGGGAACGGGTGTTTTCTAAAGGGACCTCATTCTGAGCCGTCAGACCGGAATTCATGGGAATTCAAAGTCATTTTCAATCGACATTCGTCAGAAAGCTGCACCGTCCAGAGACGCTTTTCACCCGAAAGCATCGCTATGAACACTAAAAACATCGCCATAAACACTATAAACATCACTATAAACACCATAAACGTCACTATAAACACCATGAACGTCACTTTAATAATGACTATAAACGCTTTAAACACTGTAAACACGTTAAACATCATTATTAACACTATAAACACTATAAACATCACTATAAACACCATGAACGTCACTTTAATAATGATTATAAACGCTTTAAACACTATAAACACGTTAAACATCATTATTAACACTATAAACACTATAAACATCACTATAAACATCACTATAAACACCATGAACGTCAGTTTAAAAATTACTATAAATGCTTTAAACACTATAAACACTATAAACATCACTATAAACACTATAAGGACTATAAACACTATAAGGACTATAAACTTCAACACTATAAAGACTTCAAACACCATTATAAAGAATATAAACATCACTGTAAACATTATAAACACTATAAGTACTTTAAACATCACTATAAAAACAATAAACATCACTATAAACACTATAAACACCACTATACACTCTATAAACACTTTAAACATCACTATAAACATCATTATAAACATCATAAACACCATATACATTACTATAAACACTATAAACATCACCATCAACACTATAAACATAAACAGTAAAAATACCACTATAAACAATATGAACACTAGAAAAATTACAATAAAGACTATAGACATCATTATAAACATCACTATAAAGATTAATAAAAACATCACTATAAACACTATAGAAATTACTATTAACACTATAAACACTATAAACATCACTACAAACAATACAATCCTTACAATAAACAATATAAACATCACTTTAAACACCACTATAAACACCATAAACATTACTATAAACACTATAAAACCACGATAAATACTATAAACACCACCACAAACACTATAAACACCACCACAAACACTATAAGCACCACCATGAGCAATATTAACACCGCTATGAACACAATAAACATCAGCATAAATACTATAAACATCCCCGTGAACACGAAAACCATCACTATAAACATTTTATACGCCTTAGTTTCGTGTTCAAACTAACATTTTTGGCTTCCGTTTGCTTCCGTATCGACAACTTGCTGCGTGTGATGTCTGTTATTGTTCTTTTACTCACGCGGGTCGGTTTAGGGCCGTCACCTGATAAATAGTATTTACTGTAGTCGTGTGAACAGCTGCACAGAAATGGGACCCAAGAAAATCTGAGTTGGGGCATTAAGGTTGGCAGTGTGAACGCAGCCTTAGAGACGAAACACAGATAAATAGAGATATTTATGCACAAAGAAGTCTTAATGTCCAGTAGAATCCGATGCAGATCCAAACGCACCAAACCACCAGAACACCAAATTTAAAGCAAAGGAATCATCAAAACAAAACATCCAATTTTCTCCCAATTATCCGGGGTTAAGGTTCTGGTAGGAAGAAGGCCAACAGCGATATTCCAGTCCATATATAGACAAAGTTCTGGATCACCTCTTTAAAGATTCATATTATTCTGTAAAAATAGTTTAATGAATAGTCTTTAAACTAAACCCCCCCAAACCCTCCCCTCATCCCCGATCTTCTCCACTACATTTGACCTCTCCCTTTGTTGCCTTCATCTTTCCTCCGCCATCTGGTCATCCCCCAGAGCACACATCCTCTGTAAGCGTGGCAGTCTCTCTCTCTCTCTCTCTCTCTCTCTCTCTCTCTCTCTCTCTCTCCACCTGAGTGCCTCTCGCTCTTCACGCTCTCGCATTGTTTCCCCTGTAATATCATCCCGCTCCATCAGTGGAGCAGACATTGGTGTTGGGTTTGCTGGGGGAGAGAAAAAAAAACAAACTGCGCTGTACAGTCAGGAGAGAAAACCGTTTTTTTCCTCCCTCTGTGGAATCAAACATAAATGAAACCAATGTTGGGCAGAAGGTGGAAAATAACACATCAGCTAATTCAACCGTTCTGTGAGTCTCACCTTGAAATGACACCCAGTCATTCTATCACAACTTCTCACTCAACCATAAGTCATTTTAGCTGCTTGTTTGAGATGATTCGATTTTTTCAAATTTTCTTTTTCCGTCTCCTCCAATCTCGTTTTTTCTTTGCTCTTATTTTTTATTTTTTTCTTCCTCTGCATGCAGCTAAAGATGCCTCCTCCTCTTCGTCCTTTCTTATCCTGCTGCAGGGAGCCATGCATCCCGTCTCCAGCTCGCTGGTCAAACACACACAGCGTGCTGCCCTCATTCCCTTCTATAATCAGGACACTTGGCAGCGCTACGGGGATGTTACATTTCTGATGCATCGCTTGAGATGGCTGGCCTGGAATCGCGGTTCACAGGGAGATGCAGTATCCTGCAGGCATGCTGGGCTATTTCATAAGAGGAGAAAAAAAACCCCCCAACCTTTTCATGCATTCAAAGAATTAGGACTACCATCTTCTTTGGCGCCCATGAGCTGGAGCTTTGCACAGCCTTGAAAGGAAAGGGGTGGGGGGGGGTGGGTGTAACAGTAAATGTCAACTATGATTGTATCTCTTTAGCTGCTTTCCTCGCCTCTCTGACTAAACCCACATTGTTTCTCTCTTTTTATTCCTCCTCTTTGCCACATCTTTTTATTTCCAGCCTGCGCCTTACTCTCCCTCTGGTCCTCGTGGCTCTACCTCAAGGTAAACCAACCATCACCACCATCATCCCCCCCCCCACCCACCCACCCACCCACCCGACTCACACACATACCAGCCAGCATCAGGACCAGCCTACTCTGAGGAAGGAGATAGCTCCTCATTCCCTGGGGAGGGTCTACATCAGCCCTCGCCACGTAAAGATGTGAAGCGCTTCGAAACTGTTCAATCTAACGGCAGAACCTCCGGATTCTACAACGACTCGGCTTCAGCTGGGCCGGGAAACGTTAAATGGAAGCTGTTATTGGTTCTGCTCCATCATCATCTAGTGGCTATTTACACTTCATTTTACATTTGTACATTTGTAGATATTTAACTTTTAGTTATTTTCTTCCACTTAAATCCGTTTTCTCGCTGGTCAACAAACGGGTAACTGTGAAATACTGAGAAAAAGGAAGTAACGTGGAATATGGGGTTAAACAATGGAATGTCCGTATTTTTTCCAGGATTGTGAAGGTTCTGCAGAATTCTAGTAAACTAGCTACCGGTGCGCGTCCAGCCGCTGTAATCTCGTGGTCAGCAGCATCGGGGCATCTTTAGGGTGGGATCGGGGTACGGGTGGGAGGCCTCGGAAATATCCTGGAGCTATCCGACCTGAAAACGCTGAGAAGCCGGCGTACGTATTTCTAACTGTCGTAGGATCCTGAACTTTTTCTGACCAGAACTCAGCTAGCTAAACTCCCGAGGTCAGACGCTAATGTCCTCTATCGCAACTTCACTTTCTACATCACGTACAAGTTATAAGCAGTTTTCTTATTCACATACTGACTTGGCTGTAAGCAGCCTTAAAAGGGTAAAAAAAAACATAAGATAAAAAAAAAAGTGTGCATTTCCCAGTACAGTCGGCGCCAAAAATGTAAGTAATTTATGCAGCAATTAATGGGAACATAAAGTATTTTAAAGAGAAGGAGTAAAAAGTTGAAAGATTAATGATCATAGGTACTTTACTGTAATATGATTCACACACGTACATTTACATTTGCAGATTATTTTATTTTATGATCATTTTTGTATTCTTTTATTCACCTATATTTTCACTCGGGCTTCCATTTAATCAGTCGTGTGTTTTAAGAACTTGTCCAACTCGTGTAAAAACTGTAACACTAAATTCTCCCTATGGGATTAATTATGTTTTATCTTTTGGTTATTTTTAGTTGGTAATTTCAGCAAAGGATTAATCCACATATTCAAAAATAATCGATAGATTGATCAATAAAGAAAAAAGGATCCGTATTGCCGGGTTAATCCTCGGGGGTTTTTCAGGGTCATGCAAATTTGATTTATTGCCCATTAATTAGCTGTTTTTATTTATTTATTTTGTGATTTTCTGCATTTTGCCGGCATGTTAATTAACGTTAAAGGTTGTACTTTAAAGAACTTTATATGCAATATATTGTTAAACTCTAATCGGAACTTTTAACAAAAAAATTGCACTTTATTACAAGATCGTTTTCTAAATCACCTTTATTTTGTTGAGTTCTAAAATTGTGTAAATAATGAAAATTGTTTTTGACTCTGAATTTCGTGTTTTAAATTTGAGCTTTTTATGCTCGTCATTTCAATTTCAATTCTCTGGTAAGTGTTTTTATGGATCGTGTAGAACTTTATGAAGTTTTTCCCTTTTGCAAAAGTGCTATACTAAATAAATGTATTAATATTAATGAAATAAAATGAAAATAATAAACATTCTCCCAAAAAAAAACCCAAAAACATAAAGATTAAACCAAACGTGACAGAAGTTTCGTGGTGCAACAAAAGCCCGTTGGTTCTGCCGATATTTTACAAAGTCCGCTGAACGCGTACAAAGTTATGCCAAAAAGTTGAGATTCTTATTTTGAAGGGCAGCTTTGTTTTATTCCCACTCCAGCGCTGAACAGTCAGTTAGGAAGTGTGAATGTTTCTCTTTATACACAGTGTTTACTCCGTTCATTTTTAAAGTGCGTGATGGATGACGGAGCTTTAATGAGACAGAACTGGCGAAGCTCGGTCACCTTGGCTCACCCTCCTAGAGATCCGATCCCCCCCATGTGGCGAGGACAGGTTTCCCTTCACCCCAACCCTCCTGCAGTCTAAAACAGCATTTCCTGTTCTTTTATGATTATTATTTGAGTTTTTAGCGGACTGATGGTGATCAAAGAAACAGGAGGCCTACCTGTAACCTCTGAGGCCTCACTTCAGGCCTCATATGACCCAATTAGTTCTGAAACCAGCACATCGAGCCTAAAATTCTGACAGTCCAGTTAATTTCATCTAGTTATATAGAGATTTGTTCAAATATAAAAGTCTCCTCTCCTGTTGGACAAAATACACGGGGAACAGGCAATGGGACTAGAGTGACATCAAAGCTATAAATAAAAGCCAGAACAGAAGAGAATCAACTGTTAAAGCACCTTTTCGACATCAAACATAATTTAGTGTTTTCCTGAACATAACTGTATGGGAAATAAAGAAATAAGAATCCTTTTAAAATGTAAAAGTCTAATAAAAGGCAGCAGCAAATTAGAAAAGTTTTAAGCTTTGATTTAAAAGAACTGAGATTTGGAGCGTTTACTCAGAGCTTGTCCCAAATATTTGGTGCATAAAACCTGAACGCTGTTTCTCCGTGTTTAGTTCTGAGGACTTGAGAGGTCTGGACGGTTCAGAACAAAGCAGGAGTTCAGATATGCATTTTGGGTTTAGTGCTTTCTGAACCAGCGGGAGGATTTTTGGAATAGCGCGGTGATCATTATTTCATGGTTATTGCCATCTGGCCTCGGACTCCAGAAGGTTGAAGATGACTACAGGATACCTTCACTGGCCGAATGAAAAGAAACGAGCGATTAGACGGACTGAGGTGATATATGGCGTAGAAAGCACATACTCTCCAATCAATGGACTTCAATTGGGATTCTCTGCCCGCTCTTGTTTTTCTCTAAAGCCCTTCAACCTCCCTTAGACCTGCTATCTGGATGATGGAGTCCTACACTTGTGCGAGGGGCCAGTGAGCAATCCCCAAGGGAGTCAATGACTCTCACCTCAATCTCCCCCCCTGACAGATATTTCACTTTCAAGGTCTTGCAATCTTTTGCTTGAACACAGAGCAACAGAACCAGACGGAACCGACCACACGCCCGTCCCGCCGCAGACGACCCGCACACGTGTTGACGTCTTCGCCATCGCCGCACTGCCCTCCGTATAAGCAAACGAGACTAATAATTCACAGCGAAGGGGTAGGAGGTTTGTGCAAGGAAGCTGTTCAAACTTTCAATTTTTGTGGCGCCGTCTAGATAACAAGGGTGTGATTACGGCAGCAGCAAGATTGGATGGTTTGCTGAAAGACTCCGGGGGAAATCAGTGTGATAGCACTCAGCCCATACATGAAGAAATCCCACTTTAGATGCTCCCGTCCTCTGAGTGTCATTTCCTTGACATACGCAATTAAGGACTATCTATGCCAGCAGATAACAATCCTAAACCCTTGGCCCTCGCTTCACCTCAATAACCGTGTTCTGAGAGCTGACCCGTCATGCTGAACAAATAACAATCTTCTCTTCAACCGGCTCACGCAGTCTCAACATTTGCTGCAATGCAGAGGCAAGAGGAGAGTACCAGGACTCATATTATCCTTCAAGGAAGATGTCATCGAAGTACACAGCGAGGACGGGCCGCTGAAATCTGACCCTTTGAGTTTGGATCAGCGCATTTTTAAGGAGGATTCAGCAGAGTATGAAACATGTAAGGCTTTTGATATTCTGTAATTGGATTTCCGAGAAAGCTGGATACAAAGTCCCTCACACAGCGCTAATCCTCCCAATCAGCCCCACGCTCTTCCTCACAGATGAATATGGAGGAAGGGTATAGAATGCAGTGCTTCGCACACATGAGCTCTACTTGGGCGGCCCGCCCAGGTCATTCAAGACCCGCCCAGGTAGAAGCCCACAGAACTGCGTAACGATGGACAGGCTGCAGTTTAATTTCGTCCTTTTCATCTGCTCTCCCTGAACGTTAGCGTTCACGTCAGCGGATAAACAGTTCTTCACATGAGAGACAAAGGCTTCCACGTTCTGTCTGAATGTTTTTTATCTGACCACAAATTGGAAAAATAATTGGCGCTTCGTCCGTTAGCTTAATGCTAACATATGATGGGAAGTGCCATTTACATGATAACGGATTAAATTAGCATTTACGGCTCGACCGTATAATCAAAACAACAAACAAGGATGTAGGAATAAATTATATAAGCTGACATTTAATTGTGGGTTAAAGTTGAGAGAGTGTTTGTTAATGAGGCGCTGCTCTGAATATTTTTTTAAATAAGGAGGAGAAGGTGAACAACGGAGGAACTGAAGTCCCTTCAGAAAAAACAAAAAAGTGTGGGCACAAGCCCCGCCCACAACCTCAAGTATATTCTGAACCTGAGGGTGACACTGGAATGGATCATAAAGTGAGGAGGAGTGTGATGATCAGTGATGAAGGAAAGAGCTGCTGTTAGTGGATGTCCTAAGAAAACAGCCTAATCTTCGTCTCTGTGGTGTCGGATGAGTTAGAGTCGGGGGGGAGGTTGCTGGGACAGCGCCGAAAAAGAAACAAGGAAGACAAAGTTCAACATGTCAGACTGCGGCGCCAAACTGTCAGGAGCGGTCCTGCTTTGTGCTTTCAAAACCAACTGTGTATATGAGCATTCTGGAAATCAGGGAAAACAATGGAGTCCGTGACGGATGCCTCCCAAAAACAAAGACACAAAGAGAAAAAACTGTCAGCCGTATCAAAGAGATTAGAGCAATAGTTTAAAAAAGCCTCTCCGCTCTCCAGTGTTGGAGGAATTGGACCGCCAGGATAACGATAGAGCGCCGCAACCGACTGAGCGGAATACCTGGCAGGTTCTCTCTGCTTCTTCGTGTCATTTGGATGACTGAAAAAAAGAAAAAAACCAGCAGAGTAAACTTTTCCCATCTGTGTCAAAACTCCGGTTCTTTGTCCTACATCCTTCTCTTTGTATTAATTCTCCTCCGTCTTCAGCCTCGCTTTGCCAAATCGGTTTGTGTTTATGAGCTTCTATTCTTTTTCTTTTCCTTGAGCTGGAAGAAAGGCGAGCAATGAGTCTTAAAATTTCCATTTCCAGCGAACCGTCTGAGCTTAATGCTTCCTGACTTGTTGTTTCTGTCCTTCAGGGAGAGCGCGATCTGTGCGTCTCGTGCACGGCTCACACACACACACATGCAAAAGCCACGAGTGTGCCACCAGAAGGGGATGACTATCCCCCACTCGCATAAGTTCCACTTCCTCCGCATGGGCCTTTGCCCCCTGGTGCCCCTTCTAATCAAATTACACAGGTCATATCCTATGGCGTTGACCAGCCGAGTCATTGAGGGATCGGCATTGTGAGGCATCATCGTAAGGTTGGATTTCCAAAAAGCACCTCTGCACCAGCTCTATTTCCTCCTCGGAAGAATAACGGAATAAATGAATGAGGACAGGAGATGGTAGCGGTTGTTTAACCTTGAAGACATCACGTATAGAATTCCCTCTCCATCTCAGCCTCAACGCAGGCCTGTTTAAATATGTAGGGTCCAATGCCACATTTCATCTTATTATAGTCCTTACTGAGACGTGCTCCATCCCAGAATGATAATACCGTTGTTAGTGGAGAGGCAGAGATGGAAAACAGGCGGGTTAGGACAGTGACTGAGCTGTAATCCTAGATGTGCAAGGTCCCCTGTGCACAAACGCTCGGATATTCTTCTCCTCGCTTTACTTTTCCAAAACAAATTTCTCCACACAAGCCAATAAAGGTTTTCAGAAAGGGGGCATCACTTTAAGGCCACTTCATATAAAGGGGAGATCAAGAGTTCTGCTCGCAATAGATATAAAAAGATTTGCTTCATTTTATCCAGCAGAAAATGTGTGTGTGTGTGCGGGGCACCAACGCCACTAAGAACAATTCAAGCTGAGAGCGGGAAGTTTTCCTAAATCAGACAGAAATGAATGCTCGTATTTATTGCCTGTGGATCCGTCACTGTCTGGATGCGTGTGAAGCCAATAAGGTTAATTGTAGTCATAATTGGAGGCGATCTGATGTCTCGTCTGACGTGTGATGTCCCAGACAGTAAAATTGATGGGATCAGCAAAGCAGACCGATCAGAAAAAAAAGGATATACAGCTCAGCGTTTAAGCTAAATTGATAAACATGCTGCAAAAAAGATTATCAGGCTTGCGCCCATCCCAGCTGACATTGAGCGACATAAATCGCGATCTCGATTCCGACGTATATACGATCTAATTTCTGAAGTTTGGCGAACTTCAATTCGTGGCATTAGCTTCAGCAAAACTCGTTGCTTAGCTAAAGCTTATGTAACGACGAGCGCGGCCCGTCTCTTTAAGTGTGTGGCCATCCCTGCGTGCATCAATCTGTTTTTTGTCCATGACAAAGTGAAATATGATGTAAACTTAATGGTTAGATCATGGGGAGAATCACCATCTCAAGTCTAGGCAAAAAAAATCAGAGATTCTCATTTTAGCCAGAACCGCCCAAAGCAGGGGTTCCAGGGTGACCCCGGGATGAGTCACCAGGTCATGACAGGGCTGTCACTTAAACAGAGAACCATTCTCCCTCTCATTCACTTACTCTCTCTCATTAGCTATAGGCGTCCTATAGCTATAAAAAACAGATACTCTGAGACAAAACCCCCTGAAAATTGGAGTGAAATGTTCACTGGCTTTTCCCAAACTTCGCCCACTGCGGGGTAAATTCGAAACTTAAGCTTCTTTATGCATAAAAGACTCAAAGTCTATCCCCTTACAGCTTAGGGATCAGCCTACAGGGGCACCAACAGCACTACAATGGGCATAAGGAAAAAGATTTGCACAAAGCGTTAGGAAGAAAAGCCAGACAACTGACGAGACTTTAAGAGAGGTACGTTATTCGATCTCGCTGTCAGGCTACTTTTGATCACTCTCTGCTTCCTGGCACTCCATGCTGCGTCTGATATTGACTGTTTGCAGCTCAATCTAAGAATATAAAATGTCAACCCGTCCTCAGAGGAGCAGAGCGGTGAGAAGGAGGCTTGCTTCAGTGAAGGAGACAAGTTTGTGCAGCTACTATCCTCTCACACACAAATGCAGCGGTTGATCATTTCATCTCACCAATCTCAACACCGGGCCTCTCTCCATTCCTTTTTTTCGCACAACCTACGCAGACCCCCTCAACGGTCCGGCTTTCTCACATCCGAAAACCGTCAGGAAGGCAAAAAGGCACGGCCTCTGAGAGAAGCTTCCGACCGAGGCGTTTGGAATGGATTCACACAGAACAGCGATGGATTAGCAGCGTCATAGATCCGGATGAGGGACTTCCTTCCTGTTATGCGCGACACGCTGTGTGGAATAACGCCGCGCCGCCGAGATAAAGGAAGGAGAGGGGTTAAAAAGTCAATCAAGGGACAGGAACCTCGCTGGCGGCAGCCCAATGGTCAGTCATAGAGCACTTCAATATTTCATCGCCGTTATGCATGGACACACAAACACGGACCGCGGGCCGGGAGCAACCGCCCACAGGTTTGATGAAGCCATGTGTGAAATGGCAAGAGCCACACAACAGCACTCTCCGAATTAACCATTGGAGGGAGAAACAGAGGAGAGTCACGGTTGAGCGAGTACATCATGTTCGCTTAATTCTCACTCATGGGGATAGCGAGCACTGAGGACAGGAGAACAGCGTGGGATGCGTGTTAAGTAAGACAACACCGTTGTCACAATGAGAGGGATTCCCCTCGCTGCTATCAAGCCTCCTCTTAAATTTAAGATGGTGGTAACCGACTTCCTCACGACTCGGCTGCAAATGAGCCGGAGCACCTTAAGGCGCCATAATTATACCTATAACCTAACTTTGCAAAGCTCAATACTCATTTATTTACTCCTGGTATTTTTTTTATTTGTTAATAAATCAGAGGCAATTAGATGAAAATAATATACCCAAACCATGTTCTCTGCCCCAACAGAGTCCCGCCCCATTAAAGTATAACTGTACCATTTGATAACAAAATAGTTAATTTCTAAGTTACAGTTTGAAACGCAATTACAGAAACAAATAACATACATGTGACCAAAGACATGTGATACATGAAATGAAGACGATGACCGACTTAATCTACAAAGCGCAAACCTCTGCCAAGGCAGAAAAGTACCCAAAATAGACATTATTCTGATCAGAATATATTAAATCGCTTTATTTAGGATACTTTCTAATGACTACTAACCCATCTAAATGATAAACCTGATCCAGTAAACTGATCTATGTCATTTACGGTGTGTTAATGTAGGATAAAAGGATAAATTACATCAAAGGATTTCAACTTAATCTGTCCATTATTAAGAGAGTTAATAATGGAACAATAAATAAAAACTCCATAAATATCCCAATGGTTAAGAAAAGGTTTTTATGATGTCATGTCATGACGCCATGACGTAGCGTCACCAAAATTACGTCAGTTCTAGGGTTTGCTAAGCACTACCACTGGATCTTTTTTTCATGCAAATTAATTCATTTGATTATCGCTAGCTTTATCCATTCTGCTAACATTAGCTTCTTGAAACAAACTAAGTTCGTTGTGCTGAACGTTTTTCCGGGTTGTTCCTCCAGAGCTTCTTTTGTCCTTACTGGTGTTACAAATGAAAAGCTTTGTGTTTTCTGGTTTCCTTGCGAGATGTTTGGATGCTTTGTTTGCGTGTGCGGCGAATACGTGTTAACGGCACGGATTGAGGCCGCTCGGCCGATTGCCAATTACTTCAAACTGGGCCTACCAGCGCCTCTACTCTTCAAAACTCCCATGTTCAATGTGAGTCAGTGAATAATCAGAAATGAATCCGCCTTGTTATGATGACAACCCGGATCAGATCAGCCAATTTGAGTGACTTTAGGCTCTACATGCTTCCAAAAGATATTTCTGATTTGGCGTGATCAACAGATCATTCCGGCAAGTCACCAGACGCCGCTCTGACATTTCTGGGGTCTTCAATCTACAAATGCAATCACAGCCACAGTAATTGTCTATAAATCCATCGTGTCTGCTGAGGTGTTGGTCTGCATTACGTCTTTGATTACATAAGATGGCTTTAATATTAAGGCTATTCATGGCCCAGCATGTCTTATTTGCATCTCGGTATCACTGGAGGGAATATGCTAATATCATTTTTTCTTTCACTCCTCTCCTTCAGCCTGCATGCTAGAGTGCCTGTACACTAGTTTCACAAGGTTATGATGCTTCAGTGGCCCGGCGACTGCGAACTGTCACAAGCAATCAGTTCTGATTGAGCCCTTGTTTCTGCACAGACATGCAGCTTTGGCAGGGCTCTGCTACCGACTGTCTCCTTTTGAAACAGGCCAGAAACGTGCGGATCATTCTGCTCTGTCGGCAGATGGGGAGCTGGAAGCTGAAAGCTCCATTGTGCTGTGATCCAATATTTACCAGCGAGCGGAGTAGATTGCGGCGCCCTCTGATGATTTTATTTCTTTGTATTCATCATGTCAGCCTGATGTCCTCCTCTGTGAAGACGGACCGTATTCTCCGATACGCGCTCAAGAACCACAACAATAAAAAAGCTGCTAAGGCAACACGGTGCTAATTAATGCTTTTCTCCAGGCTACTCCTGCAAATAATAAACAGCCCAAAAGGCTTTCCTCTTCGTAAGCCGCCTGACCCCGGCTGGGACATTGTAGTCCGCAGCTCCTATTGAGGAAGTTTTCTCCTCTTCGGAGCCAGAGGAGCCGGGCCAATGCAGCAGCTTCCGATGAGGCACGATGCGGCTGTGCCGTTCCAGCTCCAGTAGAAGATTACTGATTCAGTGATTATGGGTATTGTAGGGGAGTCTGGTGAAAGACCAATAGCTAACAGAGTGCGACTGCATCGGCTGCAGAAAACATAGCTGTAATGGGCTTTGTGGGGGAGATTAAATATAAATATATATATATTTATATATTTATATAAAGAGAGAGAGATAGAATGAGAAAGACCGGGAGGGGGAGTGAAAAAAATGCTGACTGCAATGTCAGAGATTTATTCAAGTGACAATAAAACGCTCTTCCTTTTGTTCTTCTTACTGACTTAGAGTCTCCGCGGGTGCTGAAGGGGTTTTAATGACAATTTTACTGAAATGAAATATAATGTCTGCTGCAAAACAACGAGGTTCTGCTCACTGAGAAAAAAAAATTAAGATGGGATGCAGCCGTCACGTGGCGCCGAGCCGCCGAAGGGACGTTTCCCTGACGCACCTGAGATGAACGGTTCTGCAGAAGCCGGTTCATTGTTCCTTTTGTTCATTTTTTTTAAATTATCATCAAGGTTTTCTTTTCTTACAAAGTACAGCCACAAAAGCTTGCAATGCACCACAAATCCAAATTGTGCATCCTCCTCCTGCAGTGCAGCAGTGTTTATCTCTGTTTTATATGTGACCCGTCAGCTCCTCTTCTTCATCACAATGCAGTGCTGATAGCATCTTCAATAACAGGACGCAGACTCGGCCTGTCATTGCTGACTTATAGTTCAGAAACCGCCCCATTATTTGAACAGTTGGGACCAGATGTGAGGAGCAGGAGATGGTCTGTCATGTTGCATCATGTCTGCCGACTTGATCTACGCCCTGCTTTCATGGGTTTGCCGTAAAGCTCCCATATGGGTCGGCGCCGCACAAATTCTTCCTCCATCCATTCGTCATTGGCTGGTTAATAGTGGCATCTGTTTCGTTTTCTGTCTTTTGTTGTTGTTGTTGTTGTTTTTTAATAGCTGAGCCGCAACATGAATTGTATTTATAGCAGTGGGAAATTTTATTGGCTGGAAAAAACAAAAATCTACTCAAGTGTTAAAAGTTTTACGTGCGGTTCTATTTGTTTCCCGTGGTGTAGAACGCGTTTGTGATTGTAAAAACACAAGTTATCACGTTAGCACAATACTCTATAAAGTAATTCTGAGAATATCTGACGGTCCATCTGTTGTATTTCACCCTTAATCCCCTCGTCTCGCTCGCAATTTATCCCAGCCAGCAGAAAATTGAGTGTATAGATAAGGGAAATCGATACAAAATTCAAAGATCCTCGCTGCAGGTCTGAACATCCCACAACAGACACCTATCAGAGCCGGGCTTCCAGAACCACTGATGTGATATACTTACTTCCCAAATCAAAGTAGCTCTGAACCCTATGTGCTTTTTATATTCCACAGCTGCTGAAGAGGCCAAACGCAGTGTGTTTGTGAAAGATATATGGAGATGTGAGGCTCCCACAGCAGTGAGGGAGGACAACTGTTGTTTTATCAAACATCTGCCAGCATCATTGATTCCAAGACAAATAACACTCCGACAGCAGCCCCTCTCCTCAGGTTAGGTTTAAGAGGATCTTTTGATATTCTGATTAAAAATTCATTGTGTTGAATCTGCCTTAGAGTGTTTTCTATGCCTTTTTATTCTGAATCTCATTACGGCCTTAGCTGCACGGCTGAGAATAAATAAATAAAAATACAGAGGAGGGCATCTCATGGCCAGGAAATTAGGTCAAAAATAATGTTCCCCTATGGAGGCTTGATTTTGGAATGTTTCCAGCTTTTTTATGTGTTTGCTCTATAAAAAAGGTTTAACCTCATGTGACAACACATCAAAACCCTATACCTGGGATTTTAAGTGACCTTATTAATCACATTTAATCATACTGTCTCTCTGTCCCAAAGGCATCATGGGTCAAAGTCTCTGGATGCTCTACTTAGGACCGTTCCTGATGCTTGGGCTGAGATGGGCTCCATGTTTACTGCACCATCTGCCTGGAACAGTCTGCAGAAATGACCTTAAACTCAAGGACCCGGTTACTCTATCTGGATTAAAATGCATGGTGCAGTCCCAGGAATCTGAGTCGATTAGTGATTGTTTTTAATTGATTCTGTTTTGGTACTCTGCTGGTCTTGGCTGCTGGATCTCCACCTTTTAATTGTTTGTTTTCATCATGTGAGACATTATGTTTTGTCTGGACTCTATTCTAAAAGCAATTTTAATCGTAATGAGACTAACCAGGTTAAACAAAAAAAACATACTACAGCAGAAAAATGTTTTTCTGTTAGGGTTGGGTTCTGGTGGCAGAAGACTGAGAAGTGATTTTGTAGACATCCCTCTCCCCAGCAATACTCTCCAGCTCATCTTGGGGGATCCCGAGGCGTTCCCAGGCCAGATGAGATATAAAGTCCCTCCAGTGAGTTCTGGGTCCACCTTGTGGTCTCCTCCCAGTTGAAAATGCCTGAAAAAACTCCACGTCCTGGAGACATCCTGATCAGATGTCCGCACCACCTCAACTAGCTCCTTTTGACCAGAAGGCGAAGCAGCTCCAATCCGAGCTCCCTCCGGATGTCAGAGCTCCGCACCCTATCTCTAAGGCTGAATCCAGCCACCCTACTAAGGAAGCTAATTACGGACTGATGAAGCCAACAGAACCACATCATCTCCAGACAGCAGTGATGTAATTCTAAGCCCCCCTCAAACCGGACACTCTCCTCACCAAAAATTAAATAGCGTTCATTTCATGCAGCAACTTGATTTAACAGCAACTCCGTTGCTTTTTCTTGTGCTTGATAATAAGTACGATCCTCCATTTCGTATGGCATTTCCATTCAGGCATTTGTACAAACATGGCAGCATAACATGGATGACCAACCGCCTCCTTCTAGGTTTATAAAGGGCTTTTTCCAAACAAAATTATTTTTTATTTTCAGCAGATTATACACTAAAAACATAGTTATGAATATTATATTCCACTTACTCAAAGAGATACCTGTACATTTTACCCACTGTACCTTTAAGTCAGATCATAACACGTGAACATTTATATAAATAAATGACAATAACTGCATCGTATCTCCACCCTGACCTTTTCGCTCTGAACTGATCCGTCAGTCAAACCCTTTCTGGTAATGTTCCCTCTCCACTCTGAGAGGCATTGATGTTCCCAGAGCGTGTGACCTCATCCAAGACCATTACTGTACCATTCATCTGACTGAGGCCCACACGTATAGTTGTTTGCACGGGACTCTGACACCGCGTGGCCCGCTGGCCTCCAAATCGCACAATTACGTTACACTACGGCGGCTCATATTCCTCTCTGAGGGTTTTGCACAGTCATTGCACTTATCAAACATGCTTGTTGGCTTACTCTTTGCATTAAACCCTAACCTGCATGCTTACACAAAAAATTGAGTTTTTCTAAAATTGCGTTAGCCGGCTGCACAAACAGGCACACAAAGTGAGCGACATGAATGAAAACGGCGATCCTACTGAGTCCGTTAATGACACAGCTTGCATATGTGTACGCCGCTAAGAAAAGTCCATCTGGGCCTCCGAAACAGCTAGACTGTGATGATGACATGTCCTTGCTTAGCCTGGAGATGTCACCCTCTCCCTCACTCACACACACACACACACACACACACACACACACACACACACACACACGGTATCTATATAAGCAACCGCTAAAACATTCTTCAATCCAATTATTTTGCCTGGCTTTGTCTCCACCCGGCAATCACTCCCACTCTCCTGCCCAGATTCTCCGGCCATGCTTCCGTGGTCACACCCTTCAAGCTGAGTTACAGCCTGCAAGGACAAGAAGTGTGGTGGTACTACTCCAATCACCTGAGGAGCTTCTCCCGACCGCAGCCCGTCTGCGAAAACAAGTCAAGCTTGTCACTTTGTTTACCGTCGTTTCACACACGACCACCGACCAACAGCCCTGATAGCGACTCTCCACAACAATGCACGCAAAGACTTAGCAAAGGCGCTTTTGTCTTTGCTTCACAA
This sequence comes from Lophius piscatorius, assembly GCA_009660295.1. Classification (NCBI taxonomy): domain Eukaryota; kingdom Metazoa; phylum Chordata; class Actinopteri; order Lophiiformes; family Lophiidae; genus Lophius; species Lophius piscatorius. Next base: position 26,797 of record VRLP01001559.1, on the reverse strand, counting down.
CATATGCCATTTGCCACATGCGCTCAGTCATCCTGTTAGCCTCTGGTGTTAAAAAAAAATAAAATCTGTCGGTGTTTCTGGGGGACATGTCTAGAGGACCCCAACAGAGAGCGTGGAAGTAGAGGTCAGTGAAAAAGGATGTGTTCTAAGGATGTGTTCTGTCGAGACAAAAATAGGCTTGTGCTATTGAGTGTTTTCTCATCAGGTGTTTCCTTCCTGACTGCTAAAACAAAAAACCAGCATCTCGTGGGATCTGCATCATCTCTGGTACTGATAGTGTCTAGAGAAAGACATTGCTCACGTATTATCACCGAAGATCATCTGGAATCCAGCGAAGCAAAACTTTTCCTGCCAGAATGCAATATAGGTAGCCTTACTCTGTCCAAAGTTGGCGAAATCCATCTCACAGCACATTTAAAGTTCACTCCTTAACACTTAGATGTTTTTGTAATTTGTGAACCCGCCAGAGAAAACAACGACTTCCTGTGGCACCAGACTATTTCCTGGTTGCGATCAGCAACTAACTTTGGTCTCAATCGGTCGTCTGGACTACAAATAATCCCCCCTTGTTTAAAATATCATGTTTTTCCTGAAACTTTCCTTCTCACACTTCAGTTTTATTTTGTAATAAAAAAAAGGCATGTAAATTAATAAGCTTTAAAGTTGTTGCTTGTTGTTTGTTATGTGTCAACCCAACAGAATCCGTGTTTCACCTTCCTAAAAGTCTTTTCTACAGCTTCATATACACCGATCAGTCACAACATTAACACCAGTTACCCGTTCAAATGTTACAATATGATACAACCATACGCACCGAAATTCATTTTGCGGCCTTGAGAAGTTCCATCAAAGAGAATAACATACAGAGAAAGTCAAACATTTGTCAGGATTCTTAGTCACTCAAACCACATCAGACAATGATGAACATCCAGACCTCAGATCTCAGTCACCAGAGCACTGATTTGGGTTTAGCAGGAGTTCCTCTTCTCGTTGTTTTTGAATTGAGGGACCCGCCTTTTGGAAAGCAGAATTTGGTATTCATTCAAAACGTGAGGAATCAGAGGAGACACTGTGAGCTAGTCTGAGTGTGCTCTCATTCTGACTTGCTAGAAAGGATTTGGTCATAGATTGGCCAATTATCTTTGAGAAAATGTTACTGGATTATAGAGTATGCGGGCATCTGTGGTGAGCAAATTTGCCTCACAGCATCAAATTTGCCTCACAGCATCAAATGGGGAACAATATGTTTTCATATTGTTCCCCATTTTTGAGATGGTTCACTCTCTGGGCAACCGGCTTCCTCCCACTGTCTCAAAAAAGTTGCCCTATATCGAACGTAGGTTTGAACGAAAGCGTGAATGGGTGACTATATCTAGGTATCGGCCCTTTGATGAACCCCTGCTTTCACCAGTGTCTGCTGGGATGGACTCCAGCCACCACATCAACCCTGATCAGGATAAACAGTTAAGGAGAATGTAGGAATAGTTTGGTTTTAAATTTTAGAGATTAAAAAAAACAACTACAAAAATCTCTCTGGCTCCAAACGACGGCAGTTTAAAAAGGAAGTAAATATTTTGCTGTATATTCTCATAACAAAATCCTATAAGAGGGGTTTTGATAGGATGGCATCTATCATAACACCCAGGAATTTGTATGAAGATACTTACAGAACTCTCTTGAGATGTGATTTGTAGATGAGCAGCGCAACAAATGTCCACTACAATTTATTTTGATGCCATGTTGTAATGTCGTGGCTGATTGGTATACATGAAAACACTGATTTCTCTGCTAGAGTATCCACAATGATGAGTAGACTGACGTAGTATACACCAACCAGCCACCACAATAGATCCTGTAGCTGAATACTTGTGTTGTGGCCGATCTTACTGACAGACGGGATGAAGTCTTTTTCTCATCTAATGCATGGCAAGAAAACACATACACAGCCTTTTTCTCACTCACCCCTCTTTTCTCACCTAGAGAAATTAAAAGGTGCATCATTCAGTCACTGTTGTATCCAGTTTGTTTTTTTTTCCTGCACACTCCTGAGCAAAACACATTCTTGTACTGTAGCTAACAGTGGCCAGACAGCGGCTGAATGGTGCAGCCAAGGGGGCATCTGCCTCTGCCAAGGCTTTAAAGACCCGACGGATTCAATAAAAGAAGACTAGGCACATGCGAAAAGGCTACCAGAGGGGACACAGACCATTAGCCTAATGACAGAATGAGGAATAGGGAGATGATATTCAAAAGTCGAGCATTGCAAGATTTGCCTTGAACAGGAATCAAGGCGAATAATCCAGTAAATACCATAGCAGGGGGAGGCATGGGGCAGGGGGGCAAGATATTTTTTCTTGCCTCAGGTAAAGGTAGGAGAAGAAGACTAAACAGGAGAGAGAAAAAAGATGGCAGTGTCATTAAGTGGGATAGCCGTGACCATCAGCTACATTAATGCTGCTCTGCTTTCTTTAAAGGTGTTCCTTTTTGCTTTGAACTCCTCCTGTCGTCTCTGTGAGCGTACCTGACTCCCAGCTTCCACAGCCGTTACGAACTCTGCGCTGGTAATTAAACATTTCCCAATTTCTGTTGTCCCTTCAAAGAAACAACGTTCTCAGAACCAATGCGTGGCGTCTCTGTAGAATAAAGCCTAGCCTCAAGGATTACCGGAGCCATACGTTGTGTTCCTGCTGGCCACTAATTCAATTAATAACTCACGGCTTTAAAGTAACTAGAAAGACACAGTTCTGACACAGGACCGCGCCTTCATCGTTTATCATTTCCATATTGTGTTTCCAAAAAAGAACTAAACAATCAAATTTAAAAGACACCCGAGAACAAATCATCAATCACTGGCCAGCAAAGAGGAAGTTTTTCTCAACACAACCGAACAAGTGATGAAGTGTGTAAAAGTGTCAGGGAAGGGATACATAGGCAGCGATAAGGGAAGATCGCATATTAAGAGACCGAACTTTAACATAGCATTGGAGAGGATTTGAATCATTGGAAGAGTGCCAGGTAGTTTTAACTACCAACACTTCTACCGTTCTTGAGAATGGAAACAAGCTTTTCGAGAATTTTGAGTACTGGTAGAGACAGAAGGCTTTGGACCTTCTATGGCTGCCTTTCATCCATCCCTGCCACAACAGAGCAGTTGTGTGGGTCCAAAAGAGCTCAGGGGCGACTGTGGCTCAGGAGGTAGAGTGGTCGTCCACTTATCAGAACATTAGATGATCGATCTCACGCCTTTACAGTATACATGTCGAAATATCCCTGTGCAAGATCCTTAACCCCAATTCGCTTCCCATTAGGGGCTGACTACAGCGCCTTAGGGACGGGTCAAATGCACGGAACTATATGTAATTTCCACTATGTTACACACTGTGTCATTATATGTGCCAATAAAGTTTCTCCCTCTTCTTCTAGTGTGCATGAGTGTGGTGGCTATCAGGCGGATGCAGAGCATGATTCTGAATACTGTTAAGACTCAGCTGACTGGAGATTTTTGCCCACTTTGAAAAGGGGGCGCTGCCGGAAAGAAGGAACAGAAACCGTGTCCTGGAGTATAAGGAGAAAAAGTCCATTAATGCCAGACTTAAGAGAAGATGAGTCTCAACAGAATAAAAAAGTGCTGTAATTTTAAGAACTCTTGGAGGTCCGAGTCGGAAAGCACTCGTCTTGATCAAAGCTCTGAAGCTCTTCTAAGAATAGATTTACTCCCTAGACCCACATATAGGCCATTTTAATGCAACCTCACTTTGCCTGATGGCAGAACAGATGTGTGCTATTTACTGAAAAAGAGTCTGAGTCATCCACTTGATGACAAAGGGGATCTGAATGTCCACTTAATAAGTTTGGCACGCTGCCGAACAAACAAACAGGACTCAGGAATCCTAAACTCAGAGCACAGATTCAGGATTCAAGATTATACGTTATTCTCATCCAGACCATCCGCCGGACAGCTGAACAGCAGAACGAAGTTATGTTGCATTTGGCTTAATAACATAAATAAGGAAAAGCAAAAAAAAAAAGAAAAGGTCATTAACAGTAATAGATATAAAAAATAGAACAAATTAGCAGTCTGTGCCAAAAGTGAGCAGGATAATTGCACTTATTAAATATAACGTGTTTAAACAGGACACTATTAAATTGCACATAGTGTTTGAAAAATTGCACATGATATGTTTTTTTAAATGGTGAGGAAAATGACACATGGTATGCATCTAGAATTTTGCACAAATTAAAAAACAGAGAGTACTAAAAACAGACTTCACTCGACAGAGGAAAAGCCTCGAAGGTCTGAAAGTCAGCAGATAAGTGATATTTAATAATCGTCATCTCCGTTTTGCTCGCTACATTTGTAAAGACAATCCAAGGGGCTTGAGGAGTTATGCGAGCTCGGCATTAGCCAGGGGCTAATTTGCGAGTTCGGCTTGACGGGAGACTTGGGGGCCCAACCTGGACTCCAATCTCAGATAATGCATTCAGAAGGAAAACTTCATCAGACTGTTTCAAGGGTAGGGAAATTATTTTGCAATTAAGTGTGTGTGTGTGTGTGTGTGTGTGTGGGGGGGGTCTCTTAGTGTCTCAGCTATAAAGCTGGCACGAGCATATTAGAGGAAATTCTCTAGTCAAAATGAATAAAGTCTAACGTTAATAAGATACGGGATGACGCTCTCGTGTGTTTGCCTCACTGAACAATCAATTACTTTTAAGCACTGGTTGTTTGGCTTTCATGCATGCGGAGATGAGCGCAGTCCAGAGACGGAGACGCCAAGACATGACAGCGAGAAAAGAGAAACGGGGCCACTGCTCCCACAGGAGCCCCTTCCTCTCACCAAAGCTCTGTCTGCCCCTGAATTTAATTAGATTCCGATATCAAGCTTTCTCTCCTCCTATGCTTCCATTCCTCTTCAACATGCGTGAAATTGCAGCGCACTATCTATTATTTATTCACCCTCATTTTTGCTTATTGTTTCTTGTGGATGCCTTCGTTAGGCCACTCGCGGCTCTGCTGCCTGTGATGTGACGCCCCTGCTCGTCTCCCTCACCGCTCGGACACACCTCCTCTGCAGGTCTAAGCCCAACTCATTTGCTGGCAGTGGTTGGGGAGCTATGGATTTTTTTTTTTCTCCCCCATTTCACCCAATGACAGCAAAGTGAGGTGCTATGAGGGCTGGGTGCTAATGAGCTGACTCTGCAATGCTGGGGGAGATGCTCTGTAACTGGGGGAGGGGGGAGGGGGGGAGTCAGAGGACGGAGGAGGCAGGGATGCTCTGGCACAAGGAGAGTTAGAGGGGGCCATTATGATTGTGCCACAGAGGGGGTTACATGGACTCGACCATGCAAGTCAGACAAAGCTGTGTGCCCACAAAAATTCAGCAATTCAGCTCTACTGAACGCAACATTTAAAATCCCCCCCACACACACACACAGAGACACACACACACACACACACACACACAGACACACACACACACACACACACGCACACACGCACACACGCACACACTCTGTTTCTGCTAATTTCAAGAAACTGCAGCCAAAGAGAGGCAGAGAATAGCGAAGTTATCGGATGGAGCAGCTACTGCATGAGATTGCACCATGGAATATGCAGCAACTACATAACAAACCCCAAAACAAAAGAAAAGTAAAAAAAAGTGTTGAGTATCTTAGATACCACTTAACATTCATTCATCTTGAATGGAGCAGCAGTTAAAGGAATGCAACTCAGCTCTTCCAGCATTGAGTCCTAGATGTGAAGTTTGTGTAACAGGCAGCATTTTCTACTCAAGGCCAACATGTTTCCAGACGATCGCGTTCTAAAATGTGGAATTTTTTGGATTTATAGGAGTCTGATGTCATTTTGGCATGAACCCTAACCCCAAATCAGAGGTTTTTTGATCATATGAATGTTCAACATGCTAATGTTTGCTATCTTTTCTTGCATCAAAACATCCCCGCTATGGCCTGACACTCATTTCTTAACTTTCACAAAGTGTATTAGCATAGAGAACCAAAAGCGTTATTGATCGGGTAAAGATTCTAGATCAGTACGAGGGAGACGCCGTCTAATACGTATATCTAATCTTTCATATTGGAAGACTGTGTGCTTTATTTGAAATCTGTGTTGGTTCATACATGTACGTATTGATGGGGAGTTTCTGAACCAGAGCGAACTGAGATGAACTCGTCGGCCTCCCCCATGGGATGATTGAGATGTACCTTCTATGACACCGCACTGCATGGATTTGACATAAATAATACTTCTCATTCTGCCTGGACGCAGGCGGCGTGGTGAGCATGGACACAGGGGTGAAAATAGAAGCACACTTACACGCATGGGTGACCGAAAAGCTGTTGGATGACTCCAGGTTGTCCACATTGTAGTTGAGGTGGAAAGGCTTCTCGGTGGTGTTCTGGTTGGTGTTGTAGAGTTGGACAGCAAACCTGAAGGCGCTGTGCTCCTGCACAGTGGCGCGCATGAACAGTCCTCCTGGAAGACATGGAAACCAGAGACAGAAAAGGCTCTCAGTGGCTTCTGCGTCTTTTTTTTTTAGTGTCAGGGAAGAAGCACCAACTCTCCAACGTTAACCCATCAGGAACCGTTTCAATTATATGGAAAGTTCCCTCAAAGTGCTGAATTTTATGTTTTAATCCAATTCTTTCAATCCCAATACTTTGCTGACGTCTCGCATGAAACATTTTTCATAAATTTGGAACAACTTCATAACAAAACAAAAACATAAACAAGTCAGGAAAGCAAAGAAAAACACTTAAAAAAAAAAAGTGCAGATATCTATATACATGTATGAAACATTACAGATCTCTGACAAGGTGCAGCATTTAAAGACAATAATGTCAGAAAAATGGTCCATCTGTTTTGCCTATTATTAATTTTCACAGAGAAACCGGTTTGGGTTTTTACGGGTTAAATAGAAACGAGGCTATTTGCTATTTGAAATACCTATCATGCATTTTGGACGTGTGTTCCTGCGCCTAACTCTTCAAACGTAGCAGGAGAAACCTTCAAAACTCAACTTATAGCCTCTGGATGCAACGCGACGGTCCACCCTACATGCAGCTTTATTCAAATATATAGTTTTTCTGGCGGCAGCATCTGCAAAATCAAGTTAGTCTCTATCGTTTGCGCAGAGCTCCGGCGCTCCGCAAGGAGCTCTCAGCTCTAGAAAAAAAAAAAAGAAGAAGAAAAATGCAACCTTGCGTTTGATGCACGCATGCAAATCCACCAACCTCTGCATCTTCTCGTGCTGCACAACACTTACCGATATTGATTTGATTGGGAAATCCTGCGGACGATCTTTCGCAGAGCCACAGCAGGAGCAAAACCACGCGCTGTGCCATTTTCGCCAACCTTTTTTCCGTTCAACTCCTCAGAAGCCTCTGCCTGAGCAGACGCATATGTTCTGGATGGAAGCTGTGCGCGATGCGGGGCTGGAGGAAAGAGGAAGATGATGGTCGCTCACAGTGCACCAATTAGGTTCATTGAGGTGCAGCCCAGCTGCAGAATAACTAAAGAGAGGGAGAGGGACAGAGAGAGGAGGAGGAAGAGGGGGGGGGGGAGTAGGAGGAGGAGGGGAGGGCTGGTGAGGAGGAGATGGAGGAGGAGGAGAGAGGGAGCCGTTCTAAACTCAGATTGGACCCCTAGCTGCGGTCCTGTGATGGTCGAACTTGATCTGAGGTAGAATTTAAAAAAGCCCCTCACTTTAAGAATGGAACACTCTGATTCTGCTAGCTGCTCTGATTTTTTAAATAAAATAAATAAATAGATATATAAAAGGAAATAAAAGACTACACCAGACGATCTCAGACTCTTCATGGAGTTACTTGAGTAAAAAAAAAACAAAAAAAAACAACACCAGTATTTCCAGGAAAATGTTTTGTGTTAAGCAATTATGTTGATCTAATTTAATATTCTTGAGTTGGATCAATATAATTAATTACTGGTCATTCAATTTAGTTAGATGGTATAGGTGTCAGTTTTTTTTTTTAACCCTTTGATTTCTTCGCCAAGAAAAAAATAAAAATACAGTGGTAAAAAAAAGAAGATATTCTTGTTTATTGTTTTCTTTGGGACATTCATTCATTTAAAATTTTAGTCAATCTGTTTTTAAACAGTGAAAAATAAATCTGATCCCTGAAGTTATTGAGAGATTAAATTTGGCAATTTTATTGCGATGTTTTTAGAATACTATTTAATCCTTATTCGGTTTTTTATTAGTTGTATGAAGTTATATAATTCCATTTTGTAAGTCCTCACATGCTTTGATCTGCCAAAAAATAATACTCATCGAACTTGACTTTCTCACTAACCACGGTTTGTGCCTCCTCCTCGGTGAACCCGTTTCATCTGTGGTGTTGCCCAGGGCTCCATCCTCGGCCCCTTACTCTTCAGCATAAACATGCTGCCACCAAACAGGCTCAGTCACATTTTTTCAGTGAGACATAGAGACTCTAAGTCAGCTCAACCAAACAGTTCAATCAATCTAACTATTTCTATGAAGTTAGCAATATGCTCCAAGATAATTTTTTCTGGTTCTCAGTAATAAAACAAGAAAGATGACTAACTAAATTTAAATACAATTGGACTTACGCTTGGGAAGTTACTAATGAAAAACTGTGTCTTTACCAAAGTCCTCCGTCCCCCCCTGTAAGTGAAATATGAAAAAATATTCCCAATAAATATGATAAATACAAGTTTGATCCCCTTGAGGAGGTTCATATGAGGTAAATTTGGACTAAATCGGACCAACGGTTAGGGGAAGTTAAGTTTGAAAAACAGTGTTTTTCATTAAAAGAGCTCCCTCTAGTGAGTCAATATGAACTATGAGAGTAAAATATGATGAATAGAAAACGGATTTATATGCCTCAATATTGACTCACGGTCGAGAAATTATGACCTCAAAACTGTTATTTTAGAGATAACACAGGGATGGATTAGTTTTGGAAAAGCTCAGTTGTATATTTCCAGCACCATGGAGAGCTCTCTCCATGGTGCTGGAAATATACAACTGAGCTTTTCCAAAACTAATCCAGTTCTTCCTCACACTACAGTATATGAGGGTAAATAAATATGATCCATGAAACAGTTTTTGAGTTCACATGAAGGAAGCCATGTTCACAATACTTAGGAGGTAGAGTGGTAGTCCACTTATTAAAAAGTTTGTGGTTCAATGTCAGGTCCCTGCAGTCTACATTTGGAAGAGTCCTTGAGCGAGATACAGAATCCCAGTTCGCTCCTGATGAAGGCTCCGCCGGTGGGCCGCCACTCTTCGTTGTGTTGTAAACATCTTTGAGTGGTAGAGCAGACTATAGAGTCATACATATGAAAGATAAAGTATCTGAACAAAGGATGATTTGCTGGCATTATTTTTATTGTGTGGCATACTTTGTATTTAAAACCCCCAAAATGTATGTTTCTAGAATATGAATGATCCGAACAAAACAAAATGAGTTTGCCCAGCTGTTGTGATTTTCTTCAAAACTTACAGGCATTTAAGTTGGCATCCAAAATTTTATCTTTTTCTTTTTTTTTTTACAGTGCATTCGGATGAATTAGGCAATTTTTTTGAATAAACTTGTCGTCATTAGGATTCGGTTAGCCTGAATCAATTGAATTAGTGTAATCTCTGCAGGATGGTCCAGCTGCTGCACGCCTCCAGAACCCTAAGGCTGCGTGGGAAAACTGCGACTGATCGCCACAGCATGAACACCTCGGAAAAGTTTGTGCTGAAGGACGCCCATGGGTTTGCTGTTTTTCGGTGAGGCCATGCAGATCTTTTGGAGGTTAGAAGGAGGCAGAGCGGTGACTGATTACAAGATGAATAGTTCTAAACCCGGACAGACAGAGAAGGTAGAAGAGGATTTAGAGCCAGGAGCTGTCCGTGGTGCTGAAACCAGCCGTTAACCCATAAATTATGCTACTTTCTAGCTGGCTTGTTAGCGGTTAAAGGAACGTTTCAAACTATCTAACAGTTTTAATGCTTTAACCCATAAAAACCCTGACCTATTTAACATTACACTTTAAAACGTTAATGATATAAATTACTTCAAACGGACTGAAATTATTCTTGAAATGCTGCAACTTGTCGGACATCTGTAAGAAATATTACCTTGTGGATTGGGTTTTACAACAAAAACAAGCGAACTGGTTTAATGTAGTACAGGACATGTTTTTTCTAAACACATTCATGATTATAAACTGGATTTAAATTAGCATTTAGAAACAAAAACCAGATAGCAAACAGAACTTCATGAGTTTAAAGTTAAGACACTGTAAAAGGGACTTTTCATAGCATCTAAAACGCTTGTGGCATTTGTGTTACCATGGTTTATTCAGGTTTAATGATCAAAATAGGTATTATATCAACCTGTTCTGAACACGTATTTTGATAAAGTTATAATAAAGTTATAAAAGTATTATTGCACATTACAAATTTGTAAAAAAATATCTGTGTTCCAGAGGAAAATGTTTTTTTTTTTCTGATTTCAAAGCTGATTAATTCTCAAAGTAGGAGATATGATGAGCATAAAACCCAGATGTAAGGAACAAGCACGGATCTCTGAGCAGGGGCAACATTGCAATCATGATTTCTAAAAATGCGTTCCATTTTCTGGTTGATTTGTCCCCAATCATTTTTCAAATGGGTCCGGGTTCTTATTGGTAAACAGTGGCTGAACAAACTGAAGAAAGCAGGGGACAGTTTCATGGATAATTTATTTTTCGCTTTACCTCAAACCGCATTTCAAACATTGGCCTACCAAATAAATAAATAAACGCATCATGTAAAATCTGCACCTCCTTTTTATTTACTTTCAGTTTCCAATGTGTCTCTGAGGAAACATCTATCACCGCTGGATTCAGTCTCAGAGAGAACAATTAAGGGATTACCGGCCCATTTATCACCCCCAGCAAAGTGCTTCAGTTTAGTTTTTTAATTGCACTGCAAATGGCTGTAGGGCTTTAGATATTGATACTGGAATATATTTGTGTGTGTGTGTGTGTGTGTGTGTATTTGACTGGCCCTTATTGTCCTACACTCAAATAACTGTAAAATATTGATTAATGTAATTTGTCATCAGGTTGCTCCAAATACAAGCGAAAATGTGTGACAATTACACAAACCTTATCAAAAAAAAAAATGTGGACATCGCAAATATGAGTGTTTACATAATCTGAAATGAAAAATATATATAAAAGTGCAATAACAGATTTTTTTTGTGTTTTTGAAAGAAATTCCAAAATGTCATTTCAAAACAAATGTCGCAATCTACATCTGTCTTATTTGCCGATACGTAAACAAGGTAAGACAGGTGTCACAAACCGTTTGAAGATAAAAGCTCCTAAAACAGCTTCATTATAGACTTAATTTTATTAAAGTTTTTAGATATTTTATTTATTTTTCTGTCTGATTAAATCACTTTAATTTATAGAAATGTTTATATTATAAATTCCTTAAAAATCTGTTCCAATATCTATCATGTTAATTTTCTAGAAATTTTGATTTAAATTTAGATTTTTTTTTAAGTTGACCTTAGATGGACTTTTATTAGTTTATTTGTAAAAGTCTGTTTATATTTAAAATAGAATATTTAAAAAAAAAAACACACACATTTAGACATTTATTCTTATTTTATTTGTGTTTTTCAAAAATACAGTCAAAATCGTATTAGATTTAAATCAACCCAATACTTTATTATTATTATTATTATTATTAATAGTATTATTTTGAGTATACACCAGCGAGTGCCGTTCCTGTTTCTTGATCACTGTTCTTTGAGAATTATTAAATAGTATGTTCGAAAAAAATTCAATTTCTTTGCACATCCCATATTCCATTGGTTGTTTTACAGTGTAATTAATGCAGGTCATTGAATATGTGCTAATATGTCATTCACTTGTCATTGTTGCACGATGCTTTATAAGGTCCTCTTTTTCATTGCATTTACTTCTTTAGGAATAAGGACCATAATCAACACAAAATACGATAAAAGGGCTATTGCAAAACAAAAAAAGCACCAGCACATGACATGTATGCGTGTAATATGTGTTTATACATGTGTAATAACAGCAGCTGTGGAATCTGGACTCCAACAAAACTGAGACATTTTTAATAAATGTCAGTTTCCTACGTATTTGCTCCTCATGGAGGTAAATGAGGATCCATCCTGTTGTGTTGGGAGGAGAAGGCCGAACAAACGAATAATTGTTGCTGGTGAATCTCTCACCGCTCAGGGCTACAGCATGTGAATCATCAGCATCATCATCATCATCATCATCATCATCTTCATCATCATCATGACATAACAGGCAATGTCGATTCATCTGTTTCTCCCTCGTTTAATTTTGCCTGCCGGATTAACACACTCCTATGAGTGTTTTTTGAAATCCGAACAGGCATATATTCTGATAACTTGTATTCACAGAGATCATATCTGTGATTTTTTTTTCTCCATGCAGAAAAAAAAATCTGCACTGACACTTTTCGGATGATGCAGCATGTCCGAAATGACCTCATGACAAATAACGCAGCAGAATCACCGCCGTTTATCATCAATTATACTGAGACTTTATCTAAAGAGCTCAGAGTTTCAGCCTCCTAATAATGTTATTTTCTTCTTTGTCTGAAATGAGCCGTGATAATCGGAGCTCATACTGAGAAGCAGCACTGTAAACGACCAATTAAACGCTTCCTTTGTTATTCCTCAAATCAAACATTTTCGAGGAAAACATCGCAGGTGACCTCATGCACACGGAGACTCCTGTCTAGGTTTCACGATCTGGTTCTGTTCTGGTGTGATGTGATGACAGTTATGCGGAAAGCTGTCGACCGGAGAAGTCAGCGGGTTACGTTTTGACATCGGTCATTATGACTTAGGCCATTAAGGTCAGGCAGTCATTCCTGCGACTCTGACACTGAGGATGCAGGGAGCGGAGAATCGATGTGATGTCATTCCAGGTTCCTCTCCAGAGAGCTGCTGAAATGTGGGAACAGACGTCAACTTTGACCCCATTTGGAAAGCAAATCTTCTCCTCTGATGACTCGGTCTCGGCACAGCATCGCTTGACCGTCATGAATGATTAACGGCTCGCCGTCAAACACACAATCCCACTCACACGAATGCGGAATATAAATGCGGAACGGGATCTTAGTTATCCTCCAGATCCTCGACATTTAAGCCTTGTCCGATCTCCTGACACAGAATAAGAACTAATAAGAGCTAATAAGAGCTAATAAGAGTTAGCTCTCTTTTGCATGGGCAACTTACACTAAATTAAAGGTTTGTTAGACACTATCTGTGTTAAACTTTATCTTACGACGCCATGTTTTTCTAACAATTTGTCTTATCCAGGTAATCAGTCCAGCTTGGGGAAATTTTCGAGTCGTTGTCGCCACAGACCATTGGTGTTAACGCCATACCTCAAGAACCATTTCATGGATCACCTTCAAAGTTTCAGTAGGAGGAAGAACGGGATTGACTTTGGGAAACATCAGTTGGATATTTTCACCACTAGGGGGAACTTTAATCTTTTTTCCCCTAATATTTTAAGCCATAATTTCTGAACAGAATTTGTCCAAAATTTGGTGCATGTGAATCAAAATTATCTTACTCAGATATCTCACATTTACTTTAATGTTCATATTTTTCTCACCATGGAGAGTTTTTTTGTTGTTGATGAAAACTCGTTTTTTTTTGGACATTACTTCTCAGTTCTGTCAAAGGAAGTACATGTACAACGCAGGTGATTGGTGGTTTTTCGGCGATATACCCTCGCCACAGGGAGATGTCATTGTGGGCCCAGTTTGTGAATGTAATTCATGTCTTTTCTTCTAATTCAATAAAGACTTCTCTTCAATTTGAGATTGAATCAAATACAAAATGAAATAGAAACAAAGAAATGAATCATCCATCAATCCTGTTCAGTGTCACAGGGGGGGCTGGAGCCAATCCTAGCTAACATAGCGTGACGGTAGTGCACATCAGGGACAGTATAGGTCAGCATTTTATCACAGGGCTGGGTAATAGAGAAAGATAATCATTCAATCCTTCATATCTACGAACAGTTTGGAGTCACCAATTTACTTACTTTACATGTTATTCTCAGTGGATTTGAACCCAGAACCTTCTTAGTGTGTGGCAAGATGTTCTACCCACTGCACCACGATCACAATTCGAACACCAGGCTCTCCACACAGGATTTGTGCTGATGTTTGTGTATTAGGCCCCTCCCCTCCCTTTGCTGAACGAAACACTTTAAATGATCTCAGCTGAACGTTATTAAATCATACCGTGTGTCGACTCAAAAATATAAGTATTTATAATCATTCATTATTCAGGGTTTAGAGATTGGGATTCATTCATATCTGCCTCCAGCAGATTGAATGTGGACACTGGTGGTGGAGGCCGATGACTCTGCTGAGACTGAAGAATGGCGTTCCTGGTGAATCTGCGGAGACTGGTTGGTGTAAGAAAGTTACATCATGTTAATTGTCATTCCAGCTCCATAAAACCCACCTGGCGGCGTTCCCTTCTAGCTTCCCCGGGGACTCCTACTGGTCAGTCCGTCTTTGTAAAGTCCGGGTCCAAATCCTCTGGAGACTATTTGAGTCTCCAGAGGATGACTGCTTTTTGCAAAACCCTCCATCTGCAGAAAGGCAGCATCTGGTGGCTCCATGTGGATCAGAGGATGAGCATGGGTGTCCACACCCTGCTTTGGGAGCAGTGGGTGGCGCCTCAGTGGGTTCTTTGATACACAGGAAATTGGTTTTTAATAAATGAGATAAAAAAAAAAAAAGGCTTAAGATATCCAAAGAAAAACAATACACTGAATTTGTGCCAAATGCAAAGAGGTTTTGTCCCAATCCATTAAAAAGTCACTTCACATAATCATCAGTGGTGGATGAAGAATTCAGATCCTTTATTTGAGTGAAAGTACTAGATAGAGAGAGAGAGAAAGAGAGAGAGAGAGAGAGAGAGAGAGACCACTTAAGGCCTGTAATGTTTATCTTGAGTTTGTATCTGTCTCTGTCCGTTTACGGGCGGTTTGGTCACGTTTTGATATGACATTATCGTTTTCTGTCCTGAGAGAACCTGCTTCACTTATCATGTTGGGACACTAGGGTTTTGTCATTTGTTTACTGAACTAAATTACTAAATTAACTTAAACAGACACTTATTCTGGTGTCCGATCGTCAGACAGTCGTCTGTGGGCTGCTCAGTCGTCTGTGGGCTGCTCAGTCCTTGCGACCCCCCCGTACTCTGCGACCCCCCAGAAGAGCCCTGACAGTTGTCCCGACCGTGTTGTTAGACTCGCGTTCGAGGGTTAGGCTCAGATCGTTCAGTGTAGCCCCGGCTTAAAGGGGAAGAGATGGAGATTCCTGATTAATGAGTCCACTTTTAACATATAAAGATATAATCCCACATTGTCTTTTATGGTAACCGATCGGTCCTTCCTTCTGGTGTCACGCTGATGCAACACACCCGCTCTCCTGCTTTCTGCGTCCAATCAGAAAGATCAATAATGATCTCAGAGCTTTAATCTCCCGGGGTGATTGTGAAGCATAAGGGCCATATGTTTTAAATATCCAATGATTGACTCTAATTTCGCCTGACTCTGCCAAAAAGAGATTACATTTTTTGTGCATTCGTCGGATTTGTGATTTACGATCTGTTACTTCATATCCTTTGAACACCTTCGCCACAACTACTTATGCCACCGTTTAGGATATTGCCTCGCGTCGTTTCCACCTCGCCTAGGAACAAAATTCAATAATAATAGGAACGGGTTCCTCTGGAGAAAAAGACACATAATGACAGGGAGTGAATTAGTATCGTAAGAAGGACGCCGTTAAACAAGCATTATCCCGCTGGAGCTCAATGTTTAGAGAGCTATTCAAAGAGCCCATCATTCTTGGCCAGATGTTGGAGGATGATAAGAGGCTCGGCTCTCAAGAAGCTCCTGTCAGTTTTATGTCGCCTGTAGCTGCCTCCTATGACAGAGACCCAGAGAGGAGGTACTATTGGCCTGAACAGATAGAGAAACACTCGCCATTGTGGTTGTGGGGCACCCAGATGTAAAGAAACAACACATCTGGGGCGGATTAAAACCTTTTGTACAAACGCTGCACTGCAAAAACTCAAAATCTTACAAGAGTATTTGTCTAAGTTTTAGTCGATATATCTTATTGTACTTGATTTAAGACACAATTAAAATTTCACGGAGATATAGGGCCGAATCCCAAAAATATCTCAAAAGCTCAAATTTAGTATTTACAGCTAACTCAAAGAGAGTTCTCATTGTAAAAGGTTTAAATATTAACTCTCTAATTATGTTTCAAAGTCATAATGGTATTAAATCTAGAACAGTGTCATTATTATACAAGATTGAAACTTTATAAATCGTCACAGGGGAAATTTATGAGGTGGTTAAGGAGGTAGGATAAAAACAAACAAACAAAGAAAAATGTAAAAATGCACATATTACAATACAAGAAAACAAAGAAAATGAATTTGGCGCAATTTTGGAAAGAAAAGGAAAAATCTCTTTTAAGTTTAACTGGCTGATTCTGAGACAATGAAATTCAAAAAAGTGGTAAAATATAGCTAAAAATTTGATTCACAAGCTCGTTTCAAGACGTCCCTTGTCTACATGTCACGTCTTCTCGAAAAAAAACACCTCGTATTCATTATTCACATTTGGTTAACAAAGTGCGAAAAATTCAAAAAAATTCCAGTGGGAATGTCATGATGTAGTAGCGATTAAATGGAGATAGAAATGTTCAGAATGAGCTGCTGAGAACCTCCCATGAGGAAAAATGAGAACGCATCAATGATGAACGATCTGGCGTAGATCAAGGGATGAGAAGAAAAGTGCCCCCCCCCACACACAAACACAGACACACGATTTCTTCATTTGAATGCAGCTGCGCTCTGCGTCACAAACACATCACACGCTTTGGCTGCTAAGCAAACACTCTTTGGCCTGAGTGTGCCAGAGACGCTCTTATCAGCTGCACAGGCTGACACACTTCACTCTCTCGCCTCGGGCGCTGCAGAGTCGGAGACGTGCGACCGCCGGGGTCAGCGCAGCGTGGCAGGAAGACATCTTAACCACAGGAGATTTTGAGCTCCACAGAGTGGGGCGCATGCATGCTTAGCACAAGCTGGGCATTTGGACATTTCTGGGTGCACAGACCTACATATGCAGATGTTCGATCCCGGCTCATGCAGTGCAAAGATGTAAGGTCAGGCAAATAGGAAAAAATAAAATCTATATATATGGACAATGTGATTGCCATTACGAACCAGAACCTGGTTCACCAGCGAGGGTGTATCCCTGGAAAGCCCCAAATTCCCTGCGTTGTACAAGCAATCCACTCAATGTCAAATATGACTCATTAATAATCTCAAACACTCCATATCGACTCGACCTAACATATTTTTATGAAGTCAGCAGTCTGCTCTGTGACCAGATCTCAATAATGAAGATAAAAACACAGTTCACTATTTAATATTTCTAAGATTTCTTTGAGTCAATTCACATGAGCTGGATGTAAATACGATAAGACTTGTGGTTGAGCAAAAAAAAACGCATTAATCTGCGATGCTAGCTATGCGTGGACAAATTTTGCGACAGGAGTGCCGGGTAAACGCAAAGCAAATTTTAAAAAACAATTGAAACAACTACTAAAACAAAGAAAGAGAGAAAATATATGACAAGGTATATCTCGCCCTCGTCTTCATCAGCGTTGTGTTGGTTGCGTAACGAAGAGGGACCTCAGTGTGTCGTGAGCCTCGTAGTCTTAGTGTCTTCTGACGGCACCAAGCAGATCAAGTTAAGACGGAACTTGGAGACTCTTCATCCGGGACACTCGGAGAAGACTTCAGGAAAAAAACTCATCAACAGAGACGCTTGACTAAATCAGCATCCGTCCCTTTCAGAAGACTCAATCCGCCGCCTACAAAGTAGCCTACTGAGCCGCCCAGTGTGAAAAGCCACAAACCATAGCGAAAGAATTAATTCCTCCCGCTGCTACTGAGGTGGTTTCAACAATGAGTGATGAGGCGACAGCAAACAAACCGAAGAATGTCCCCCCCTGTCAAAGAATACTGTCGCGAGGAGCATTTATGACATGTCCGAAGATTTACAGCAGCAGCTTAATGACAAGACACGCCATCGCCGCTTTGCTCTGCAGATGGATGACGCCGCTGACGGTAATAAGGACGGTTTATTGATAACATATGTCAGATTCATCGCGGCCAATGATTTGAGGGAGGAGTTGCTTTTTTTTGCAAACCGGTAACAATCAGAGCCACTGCAGACAAACTGTTTGAAATCATTGACGCTTACTTGACAGAAACGATGAGGGGATAAACGAGTTAATGAAGAAGAACAAGAACAAGAACAAGAACAAGAACAAGATGTGTATATTTGTCACATACAATCATACAAGCAGTAGAACGTAACAAAAATTGGTTCTGGTCATTAAACCCATCGCTGAAGGGTTATCGCAAAAGGGTTTGGGGTCTCGATCAAGGACTCTTCGACATGTAGATTTCCGATCTTCCGATCGGGAGTAGGCTGAGCTGGAGCTCAGAGCTGAAATCAAAGCCACAGTAAATCCCATCGAAACAAGACCCGTCAAAATATTATCAACTTAAATGAATAAGTTAGACTCGAAAAACACTTAATATAATCGAGGTTACTGGCTGAAATTAATTCTTTACATTTAAGTAAAAGATAAGAGCTCAAAGTCTTTTGCCTGCTTCAGTGACGTGTTTCAGAAACTCAGTGGGCTAAACCACGTCTTCCACAGCTGGCAAATTAAATCTCATCGGTCCCAAGGAAACCAGAGAGGTGGGAGCTGCAGCGAGTGAAAGAAGGGCAACTGGAATCATTTGAGAGCCTAAAATCATTCATACAGGTCAACAAGTTGCAGAACAGATCAGTCCCATGCTTGAAAAACATAAAAGGGTCGCCGTCTCACAGCTGCATCCCTCAAGATCTTGCAACAAAAAAAAGAAGCTTATACCAGTCACTGAAAACGGTTCAGGAAGTTTGATTAGAGCTGGATGCTTTCTCTTAAGTCCATCGCCATACTTTGTTTTTCGGCATTGATAGCGGAGACTCATCCTCACCTGTAATATTTCCTTCAGTTCATATTCAATGAAGGTGAAATATATCAACACATTTTCTGATCTCATTTATGTCAGCCGGTCCTACAAAAGTAGGTTGGATGTAAAGGAAAAGGATTAGAAAAGTAATTTCTATCAAATACTTTAAAGCAACAAAATATAAAGTAAGTGCTATATCATATAGTGATGATGAGTTTAATAACCAAAGCTATGTTTCATTTACTAAACGCAGTTATGTCATCCAAAAATGACTTAATTCACCATCACATTAATCAAACTCCCCTGGTTTAATTGTTGAAGAAGCAACTATTTGGTTCTTTCAACAGAGAAACAACCATTTTCATTTTGTAAACAAAATTATATTGCATTTACTAAAAATAGTTATCTTGACTCAGCTAAATATAGTTATATTGCCTTAACTAAAAACAATTATATTACATATACTAAACAAAGTTATGTGGACTCAACAAAACATATATTATATTGCATGAACTAAACAACAGTTATGTTGCCTTAACTAAAAACAATTATATTACATATACTAAACAAAGTTATGTGGACTCAACAAAACATAATTATATTGCATGAACTAAACAATAGTTATGTTGACTTAACTAAACAGAATTATGTTGCATGCACTAAAAATATTTATGTTGATGTAACTAAACACAGTTATGTGGCATGTATTACACATAGTTGTTTTGAATGAACCAAACACAATTATGTTGCATGAACTAAACATATTGATGTTGACTGACCAAAACAAATATGTAATTCCGAAGTCTTTAAATATGTCATGGACACAATTAAACCCTCTGGTTTTAATTTTCAAAGATGCAAGTAGTTCTTTCGACATGAAAAAGTCGTGGTATGCAGACAACATCCATGTGTCATCTCTAAGAGTGTAGTGGAGGAGTGGGTCTGATAAGTCTAGAGCCGACATGATAAAAAAATAAAAAAATAGATCCTGCTATCATTATTTAAGAAACGTCTGATCATGTAAATATCTGACCACTCCTCAAAGAACAAACGCAGCCACTGGCACGTATAATTAACTACGGCTGACGGAGCAAAAGCTCCACTTGCCTGCTGCTGGATGGATTTCAGAAGCTTTCATTACCTCCCAGGAAAAATTTGTTTTTTCTGCTTAATATGCCCCGCACAGCGGAAAAGGTGTAAAACAAAGAACCCATACATGCAGCATCAGCCGCATAGCAACAATGGACTCAGGTTAGGTCCCAACGACCCAATCACTCCAGACCTCCTGAAGGGGAGTGACAAAGCTGTCATATAAGAGGCATGTGATGGTAGGGGGGAGACGGAAGAAACAGAATGCAGCAAAGAAAATGTTTAAAACAATCCCTCAGCAGCAACAGCGGCAGCATCAGCAGCAGCTCCCTTCCCCCATGGCCCCAGTAATAGGCTAGGGTGTTTCTCACTGCCTGCGTGCCTAATTGAGAGGAAAACAAACTAGTACAGATAATGGGAAAGGTGAGGCAAAATACCATTAATAGCCAGTGATCCTTTTAAAGAATTACCGGCGTCCACAGAGCCACTTTCCCGCCGCCGTTCCCTGTGATTGATTTCACCGCTATTATGGCTGTTATGATAAACCAGTTAATGTAAAGAGAGATCAATCTCGTGTATTATAACGTATGATGGTGGCTCAAACACGGCAGCTTGAGGTGCTTTAAAGGCACCGTTACCGTGAGTTTTCTGTGCAGACCGAGCCGCACGCGTTCCCATTCATCTTCATATCATGTGCAAAAACATACCTGCTACATGATATTAACCAAAAGCAGGTCCCTCGTGCTTTGATTTCCAACAGGCAGGGACGCATTAGAGCAGCATGATCATTCCAAGGCACTTCATGGGAGCCGCAAACTGAGCCAGCAGCAAATGATAAATGGTAAACATGCTGCAGATCGGCCGCGCCATACTTCTTAATAATGCCCTCCGCATCTCTGCAGATATAATGAAACATTCAGGAGGAAGGTCTATAAATATTGCAGGCCATTAATGGATCAAAGAATCAAGAGGTCAAGATGAGTGTTTTAGAAAAGGAAAAAACGTGTGTCCATTCTGGTGTGGTTCTGTCCTGCACGCTCCAATTGTTGGTCAGGACCGAGGTTTTCTTCCTGTTAGCGGTCCCGCTCACATTTGACCTGAAGTCAGAGGAGCTTAACTAATTGCTCGCGCCTTCTTTACAATTCAAATAGCATCCTAATACATTCTCCCGTTGCGGGAAGCCGTAGCGTAGCTTGGGTGAATCTCCCTCTGTCAATCAATATAGGAAATTGGATTTGCAACATAATGGTATTCCAGCTCTTCCTCTGCATTCGTATGACAGATAAAGCTATAATCAAGCTAATGCAGCGGTCTCCATAGAATAGTTTAGCAGTGCAAGTTAAAATTAAACCGTGTTTCTTCTCTTGGCTCCACTGAAGAGAAACCAACTTCTATTAACCGCAACATCCCCGGAGTGTGACGAGCCAGACGAGACCAAGCAGAGAGTATCATGCATTTCTTTTTCTTTTAAATCTGAATCCCCCTAGAACCATTGCACGGGAACGTGAAGTTTAATGGGAATTTTATCACCTCTGATGCATATTTGCATATCCTCGCGTAGAGATCCGTCAGTTGCACCAACAGGTGTTGTTTGAGTGCAGAGAGGCTTCAGTGTTTGTTCAGATTCCCCGACAAATATTGTTATGATTATATTACGACATCTGCAAAGCCGCCAATGGCACATAAACTCCACCCGCTGTCAACACGGCCTTCAGAACCATATTTGACGAAATAATGTAGCAGCGTCTGAGCCAACTGAGTGATGTTTCCTTCAGATAACGAGTAATGGGAAAGAAAAATTAAACTGTACCTAAAGCAAAACCGACGAAATTCAAACATTAGCTAAACAATGAAAAATGTTCTTCTTAGATTAAACTTTGCAAATGTTTAGAATTTTGACATTAAATGTAGTCAGTTAGCTCATATATATTCACACTTCACTTTTGTTGTTGGTTGTTTAGGGTTAACGATTGCATTTAAAATAGCAATAATGGACTTTATTTTTTTTTCATAGGTCTCATATTTGCATTTTCACCTAACTTATTACATAAAAATGATTTTGGGAACTATGTAGGTAATTTATAAAACACAATAATACGAATCCCCTGCATTACCAGGCAGTACCACTAGGACCCCTATTTGAAAAAAACATTGTTTACTCCTATTGACGGCGTCGAAATAACCCTTTGATATCCTCATAAATAAAAGAAAATGTGGAAAAATGATTTCTTTGTATATTTTATTTATTTCCTATGGTGTCCCCCTGGGCTCCGACCTTGGGCCCTTACTTTTTCGCATACACATACACTGGATTGCTCAAAATGTTAAAGGGTTGAATCTAAAGGTATTGGATTGGATTAACTTCACTCTATTACAACTCTACTGTTAGGAATACCTTAGTGACGCAAAGTTATATAAATTTTATTAAAAAAAGATTATTTTTTGGATGCAAAAAAGGTTTTTTACTAACCCCAGCTCTAGCAGCCAAAACCATTAGCGTCCTGGGACTGTAGTCTCCAGGGCTGCAGATGAATACTATTAAGGGAGAATGCATGAGGAGATCATTATTTATTTATATTTTAGACAACATATAAGACTGATTTCCCAGAAACAAGGCTTTTTTTTTTTTTTTTACTTTCTTCAAATTCCTTTTTTCTCCGTGGCGGACCCATTTGAAGGAGCTGATAGAAGTCAGTGGATCATATTATGGCGGGTCTGAGCAGCGCTCCATCTCGAGTGAGGGAGGCATGAGGGTGTCTTCAGCGAATACGTTGTGTGAATAATAAATCAACTCAGGCTGCAGATGCACAGGAGTGCATTATTTACAGATGCCGGGAGAGGGAAATGCAGATATTCTCCTGTTTGCTTACCAACAGCAGGAGGTTTTTATTCCATTAGCACTATTGTCACTTCGGGTCTTCATAGTGAGCACTGAATACGGACCGCCTTCCAACTGATAACCAGAAAGATGCCACTGCAAGTGTGCAAACTGTGGTTTGTTGTTTTTATTAAAAAAATATATATATATACATACATACATATATATATATATATATATATATATATATCCCACTGACAACACGATCCCTCCGTTCTACCCACTCATACCGCCTCCTCCTTCCCCGGACTAAGCTCAGCACCATGGGTGATCGGGCCTTCTGTTCTGCTGCCCCTCGTCTGTGGAATGCCCTCCCTGACCATCTGAGGGCTCCACAGACGACTGACACATTTAAAAAAGGACTTAAAACTTTCCTTTTTAGCAGAACCTATAACTTCAATTAATATTGCTGCTTTTTGGTCATGTTTTCATATAGTTATTATTTTATTTTTTATTGCTTTTATCTGCTTTTACTTTGTAGCACTTTCAGATTTGATCCAAATGTAAAGTGTATTATTATTATTATTATTATTATAATATATATATATATATATATATATATATCCACAGCGTTGCACATAGACATAAAAATACGTGAAAATAAAAACATAAACTCGACACTGACCGCGCTGTAAACCAGATTATCCGCCACAAATCATTATATTTTGCACTCTGCGAAACATTTTCACCTCACTTTCTCCCAACACAATATTCCTCTTAGGGTCATTAAATTTTTACAAATTTTTCCAAAGGTAAAGTGCGGCACACGCGTCGTCCGTGCGATCTGATGCACTCCGGCAGAAGCCTTTTACTGCTCGGCCACATTCAGCCATTCATACACGACACAGACGTCTGCAAAAAACAAGCCTCATTCATTTCCATTTCTTTCTCTTTTTTTTTTTTCGACCGGTGGTCGAGCCTCAGCAACCCGGGCGATAAAACAGCTCATTTATTTGACATGAAAGCTGATGATGACTAAAGACAGGCAGAGCGGCAACAACAAAGAGAAAGGAAATCCAGGGAAGATAGAGTTGAATTGATCCAGCGCAGAGTGAAGAAATGGCCCTGTCACCCGGGAGACTAGTTATAATCTATCCTCCATTGCCCCCTGGATTTTTTTTGGGATTTTTTTTTAATGCTGTCTAGAAACAAATAAACACATTGAGCACAAAACTGACTGTTCTTCCTAAAATTCTGGACAGGTGGTTCTTGTACTTACCCTCACACAGGCTTGTCCACCTCAACAAATTGCCTTTGACTGTAAGACGCTTCTCCTTTTTCACATTTTTATAGGTCACCCAGACCTCCTCCCTAAAACAGGATTTTTTTGGGGTTTTTTTTCCTGACAATATGGAGCACTTACCATCACCTGACATTTTTTAAAAGGTTAAGCCTATTTGAAAGGCCAAGCTAATTAAACTTTTTTTTTTTTTTCCTCCCCTCAAAGAGAAAAACATATCAGCTAATCACTCCGAAGACATATCTCCAAAAAAAAAACATATTAGATCGCCTTTCAGGAACACTTTAGAGGAAGCGGAGGCGGCTAATCGGGTTGGAGATAGGAAATACTGCATATTGTCTGTACAGGATGTGTCACTCATTGCTTAGTAATCATAGATAGTCGCCGCCGGTCTGTCAAGCTTTTGATTTTCAACATGTGTTGAAGCAGATAGAATCTGGCAGAAACAGTTTTTCAGTCGGGAACATCGATGGACAGTCGCTAGAAATGAGACACCTGCTTTTGTCTCCCCGCTAATCAAACACGAGATCCAATCTTAGAAAAATCTACAAGAATTCAGAGTGGTACATCCGTCTCTACTTAAACACAAGACTCAAAAAAAATTAATAATTGCATCGTTGAAGTTTAAGTCATTGCATCTGATTTTATTTTAATATTCACGTTTTTGAAATGTACGCATTCACATTTTATAGAATCGGCATGAATTTGTTAATTATGTAAACAATAAAAGTGAATTCGTATGAACAATATGAGCAAGGTTTAAATAAGCCAGATTCAAAATAGTTGAAATCTATGACATTTGGTTTATATATGATTTTATGGAAATTTCGTTGTTTCCAAAAGGAAATGTATTTAAAACACAAAAGGCGTATTTTTTACTTGTTTCATTTAGAATTTAATGAGGATAATGCATCATATTAATTTTATGAGTTTGTTTATGTGAAAATGATGTAATTCAAATTTCACATGCAATTCAAACATATACGTTTTAAATATTGGACTTACGTATTTTTATGAGTTTAGCTAGTTTTTGCATTTTTTTGTATACTGCAAACTGCTATATTTTGATAAAACATTAGCTTAATGTCACAATCGGAGATTGCAGTACTCACATATAATAAAATAAAATAAATCAATTTACCAAGGTTACCTAAAACTACAAAGTTAGATATTTGTGGAACTATTTGATTTATTTTATGTGGGTATGAAATTCAGACAAAGATTAATTCAAAAATAACCTTTAGGCAGTAGAAGTAAAGAAACCATAAATTCTCAAATAAAAATAGGTCATAAATCACTCAGTTTATGAACTATGCGAGAGCGTGTATCAAAATAAAAAACCCAATTCGGCACACCGGTAGCTCACCTGATGTATTAAGGCTAAGTCCTCACTGCGGCGGGGCAGATTCCATTCCACCAGGGATCCTTGGCCACAAATCATTCCTTCTTTCTCTCCCTCCATGCCTGTCCTCATTCCCTCCAGATGTTAGCGTCTATATAAAGGAGACGGAGGAAGAATCATAAAAAGGTGAATCCTTTCTAAACACCATTAACACAGAGTTACAAGCTCCATAATACTCCATAAGAATCCCTTCTGCTCCAGAGGACCTGATTGGAAATTGGTAACATCTTACATAAATAGAAGTTTACTCAGTGGAAGTCCTGAGGTTGTGGAGATGCTCTGACCCGGTCGTCTAGCCTTCACAAGTGGGCGTTTTTTCCCCGTCTGTATTCCATCTCATCAAATTTGAGGTCACAAACCACTTGCTCTGTAATTTTCTTCCCCTGTGAAGTAGTAATTGTCATATTATGGCTGACTGGTGCACAACATCTATAAAATGTTGAAGAAAAAGGAAAACAGATATTAAAACTTTCATTGTGACTAATTGAAACCTAGAATGTCCTGCTCAACTGTTTGGTTGAGCACATGTTGAGTCTTTATTCTTTATAGATAAATGTCAATGAACCTGTTTATAATATGATCCAGCGGCAGCACGTATGAGCTAAAGAGCAAAGGGTCCAAGGATGGAGCTCAGGGGGACACCACAGGTCAAACAGGCTCCTCTTCTCTGGACAAAGTTTTATTACTCAGGCGTAAGATGCACGCTTTAAAAAACAGCTTTGTTCCATCCACTATCACACTGGTAGATAAACTGTAGAAAAATTCAAATTCAAATTTTGCACAAGATTCCTGCTACCGCTCTAAAATGGTTTCAATCCTACTTCACCGACAGAACAGAATACGTTTCCCTTTGTAGTTCAAGGTCCCGGACACACACCGTCACCTGTGGGTTCTCCCAGGGATCAGTCCTTGGCCCCATTCTCTTCATACTGTACATGCTCCCCCTTGGCCGTGTCATCAGTCCATATGGACTCTCATTCCATTGTTACGCTGATGACACGCAAATCTACATAAAAACTGACACATGTTCCTCCGCAGCCTCTCCATCCTCATC